>SNQJ01S0037789.1:10228-24282 GCA_010110895.2 Picea sitchensis
GTTGTTCCTCTAGTGGGACAACATGTAGGAGCCATCAAGATCCTCTTCAACATGCATACAAGACTCATTACCGTGATTTTTTAGGAAGTCCTTGCAGTATTCTCCTCAAAAGGTCAATGTTGGCTTCCGCAATCTCCATATCTTGCGGAAGACCTGAGGCAACAAAGAAACATGAGATTAGTGACATAGTGGAATAATTCTTTGGCTTGAAGCAGGTCAACAACACTCCTGCTCCTGACGTTGGCAACTTGGAGACATTGCAAGGCACATGTGAATTGTAAAAATAACAACAAAAAGGCCCCGGTGAGAAGAGTTTCCAATCCGTGGCCACCACTGCCAAGAGAACGACATCCCGTGGCATTGCTCCAACGACCCACCCCAGTAAGAAAGAAACCCATAATTTTTCAAATGCAAGAGGACATAAGAACCCATCCTCACGGTAAAATTGATAGTTCTCACAAGCTTCCCATGAGGAAGAAGAGGAAAAATGTTGTAGGGTAAGCGGAAGAGCCCAAAACTGAAAGTGAGGACACACCAAGAGACCACCTCCCCATAGTCGAAGACTTCAGGGACACATCTTGCATGCGCAATTTGAGAGGTCAAATTAATTCATTCTAGGAGGTAGTGGTGTTACACATTATTTTCGTCATCCCTATGACTGTTAATGATGTAAACCTATCTTTTTTCTCCAGAGGGATCAGTGGCCCAAATTCCTAAAGAAACAAGGGAGAAGAACTTTGCCTGAGAGAAGAAGTTGTAATTTCCTTTGTAAAAACCCTATTAAGAAAGATCGCCACAGCCTGCACTATACACAAGGTGCGATAATGCCTGATCGCTGCCCTTTTCCCTGAAACTGGTCTGCAACATTTTCGTAGGCTGCCTTATGGCTAGGGTGCGACGATTTTTGTACGTGGTAAAAATGAGCATATTCTTGATGCTTCTAGAAGTAGAAGCTTCTATGGTGAGGTGGCCTCTAAACGGTTTGGATCTTACTCACTTTCATGATTTAGTGGGATCATCCTAACCTCCTCACCTTATCCTCTTTAGCTTATAAAAGGAGAGGATCTCTTATGGATAAAGTTAGCTTGATTGGGTTTGAGTGGTTTTGTAGCTTGGGGTTCTTGGGCCTATGTTGGATTTGAGCTTTTCTTTGTCAAGATAGATTGTGAGTAGCTATCATATCTTTATTCTCAGAATCCATGAATTAGAAGTGTGTGGGAAGCAAGGAACTGTTGGAAGGAACCTGACAACATCAAGGCATTTGGTTGTATCTTTCTTCCACATTATTTAATACATATATACTTTTCTTTCCTACATGAATGTTATTTTTTCATATTGTATGATTCCTTGATCATGTACATAGTTTCATATCAAATAGACTATGTTGTTCTTGTCTTTGTTGGCTTGTCTTTCTTTGCAGATATTTCTCCATAAGCCTTGTGACAGAGCTTGGATTGCATTGGAGAAGTCGGATCTTCGATATTTAAAAGGTATGTTCTAGATCTCATTTGATAATTGAATCTAAGGAAAGACTAGTGTATTGTCTTGTTTTCTTCTAGTTTCATAGTGAAGCTAGGGGGGATTGATTTGTGTCCGCACTTAAAAATTAGCCCGATAACAAAATTGGCGACCATACTAGGGAACATATTGTTTTGATAGTTTGTCTTGTTTTCTTTCTTTGATTTCTTGGGTTCTATTTTATGAGTCACTGGGGGATCTAGCTTGACTCTCTAACTATTAAACTTCACTGGAAAAACCTTCTTACTTTTTATTTTTATTTTTTCCATTTTTACTTTGATCATTGCACCCTTCTTTGAGGGACAGTGCGATGATATAGGATTTATGCATCCTGCCTTTTTGACACAGTGTGGCGACGCTGCACTGTATTTTTTCTCTAGCTTGCGGTGACCCGAGATCGTCGCTCTGTGTTGGTCTTACAGCCTGTGACGATTTGCGAAATTTTTATATTTTGGTAGTTTTTCCTTACCCAGATCTGTGATGAGTGTTTGGGGTGATTTGTTGGGTCTGTTTATAGTCTGCTTGAAAGATTTCAATATACTTTTAGCCATCTTTTCTTTGCTTTAGCTTGTTTTCTTTTGAAATATTTTATCTCTTGATTTGAGTGTCTTTCGGTTACAAAGCTTTTTTTTTTCTTTAGAATTGTTTAGTGAAAAGAACACTTCTTTTTTCTGAATAACTCGTGCTAAAAGAGAAACTTTGTTTGGGTTGTGTTTGTTTTGAAGTGATTTGCTATTGCTTTTAGCTGTCTTTGAAACATTTGCTTTTTAATTTCTGGCTTTATATTAGATTGGGGGCATCTTTGCATTTGAATTAGTGAAATTGCATGATTTTTGGCGTTTTTGGTCTTGAATTCTAAAAAACATTCCCCCTTATGGCCGACAGGGGCCAAGAATCGTGTATTGGTGTGCTGTCTCTTTTGCTCATTTCGTGAGAATCTTGATATTGATGAGTTCAATAAAATTTTGGGACATTGTGCATATGGGAATGATAAACTTTTTCTCCTTCTCATAATATAGCTTTCATCGAAGTGAAATATTTTCATTCTAAATTCTTTGCATTGTTTAGAGTTGGTCAAAACATCATTTAGTCCATGCCATTTTCATCTTGAGTAACAACAACCTTAAAAATAAAGCACTTATAAAAATTGTTTAGAAAATTTTAGAATTTCTTGTAGCAAACCTACATTAGACTAGTTGTAGGGCTTGGGAATAGGCGTGAAAGATAAATTTCCAAAGCTGTAAACAAACATAGAATCATGTGATAGGGAGAGTTTAAATCCACTTGCTACATTTTTTCTTGGGAATCCCTTCTCACACAAGGGTGAATCAGAAGGTTGCATTAGGACCAGCAGAGTTATTCACCCTTCTTTGTCGATCTTAGTGTAGAGATTGTGCGTATTATTGGGGGTCACTTGAGAGTATACCCACGTTTATGTGTGGGATCTCCTCGAGTTGATTTTGGGCTAGATACCCTGCCTTTGCGTGTGAATTGTACTTTTGATTGTTTCCCCAGGCATCATTGGAGTAATTGGTAACCTTAGTGGTCTATCTCTTTTGGGTATTTACACGAGGAGACTATGGAGGGGCAAGTCTTCATAGTACCTGGAATCGATGCTTGCCAAACTCACTCGGGCTCCTTGGAGGGTATACCCACGTTTATGTGTGGGAGCTTGCACCAAGGTGTAATTCTGTTAAGTAGGTCGTCAACGTAACTTTTCCACCCACTCTATCTCATCTCCTTCTTACATTGTTCCTGCGACATTGGATTTCATCACCAACTAGTGCGTTCATCGTAAGAAGGTTTTGTTTGCTTGTTTGTTTACTAGATTTTTAGAGTGTGTTTTTTTTTTCCCTAGCAGACTCTAGGTTGGATATTTATTTCATGGCGTCAGTTCTCGGAATGACCAATGAAGGAATCCCTTTTCCAGGGGAACCTTTTGTTTTTCCTTATTATAGAAACATTGTTCCTCCTCACATTACTACTTTGATCCTTCTAGGCCTCATGATTGGATTCTCGGTGTGGATGTTTTCCACTCGGGTAATCCCGAATGCAGTAAGTGCTTCGGTTGTAATCACTTCCTCCTAAGAACATCAACCTCATGTTGATCCTTAACCTTCTTCACTAGTAAGATCTTCTTCACCTTCTTAACTTGCAAGGTCTTCTTCCATTTCATCTTCTTCACTGAGTGAAAGCTCTAAAGCTAGTAACTCGGTGGATAAGAAGAAGAAGAGAAGGAATAATAAGAAGAAGAAACATAAGCAAGGGTCCAAATTTCCAACCACTACCAAACATGTTGGAAAACAACCAGTGACTGATAATCGTGCTAGGAGTGTTGATGACGCCAAGATCACCCAAACAACTTGTAAGCCCAATTATCCTTGCAGGCTTTGTAAGGGTAGCCATATTCTTAAGGATTTCCGTGGTCTATCCAAGGTTATAGAAGCATGGTATACACACCCTCACCAACCCATGTCATCAGCCCCTGAACAACATGTTGATGACCTCCCGTCAACTAGTCAAGATATCATTGGGAAGAATAAAAGTAGAGTCAAGTTCTCATGTATGTTATGCAAAGGGAGTCATCTAACTCACCTTTTACCTCGTATGGATGAAGCCTCAAAATCATTGGAAGACATGACTGTTTTACAACCTCACCTTCCAGCTTCTTACTGTAAGATTTCTCTCAACCCACATGTAGTTGATGGAATGATCAATCTGATCCCTTCATCAGTCAGTCGGGTTGATCATGCTGTCAATCTGGACACTTCCTTAGTTGATACTTTTGACAAAGTGGTTGATCTGATCCCATCATCGGTCAATCCCACTCTCCCGTTAGAGAGTGTCACCCAATCGGTCGATCTGTTTCCAGTCGTCGACCCCATTCTCCCCTTGGAGAATGCAACCCAAGTGGTCAATATGATCTTGTCACTGATCGATCCTACTCTCCCACTAGAGAGTAAACCCAATATTACCCATGTTTTTCTCATTGATATAGACACTACTGTGCTAGGGGGAATTCCTCCTTCTCCCATGGAACCCCCTCCAAGTAATGAGGCCATCCTTTTTAATTGGGGTGTGCTAACTGGACCTCGTCTTCCCTCTCACATTCCTTTCAAGATAACAATACAAGTTTGTGGTCGGGACGTTCCTCAAACATTGATAGATGAAGGTTCGTCTATTAGTATTTTGTCCTCTATTGCTTGGAAATCTTTGGGTTATCCTCAACTTGCATCGGTTACACATAATCTATTATCTTTAAACAAAAGAACCAGTCACCCTTTAGGGATACTTCCTTAGTTTCCTGTTACTTTGGGAGGGAAAACTGTCTTTATTGATGTTATGGTAGTCCAAGACCCCTTGGATTTCGATTTACTCCTTGGGAGAGACTATGTATGCCATGAAAGCTATTGTGTCCACTCTTTTCCATGTGATATCTTTCCCTGATGATGGAAGAATCGTGGCTGTTGATCAACTTTTGTTCGTTGGCCCTGACTTGACTATCAACTCAATGACCTCCCTAAATGGTTCTTATATGCAGATGGTATCACCCCCGCCATAGGTCAATTATGTGGCATTGTCTCCCATGCCTTTAGCTACCGATGAAGATGAGCTTCTCACTGTAAGCTCAATCTCTCATGAATTGGATCTAGTAGTTGACATGGTAATCTCTTTGGTAGGTCTATTGAAGCCTTATATCCTTACCCCTATCATGACCCTCGACATGTGTTTCTTTCAAAGTGTGTTTCTTCCATCCAGTGAAGATCTCTTGGAAGCCATGACCAAGTTTTTTCCTTTGACGTGGTGTCCTTCCAGCACATCTTCCTCTTGGAAGCCATGATAAAGAAGAGAGTTTTGAGCATGATTTTCTTATTTCAACCTCATTAAAAAATGAAACCAACCTCAAGCATGATTTTTTGATTTCAACCTCATTAAAAAATGAAACCAGGCTTGAGCATGATTTTCTGATTTCAAGCTCATTAAAAAATGAAACTAGCCTCGAGCACGGCTTTATAATTTCAAGCTCATTAAAACATGAAACCAGTTGTGAGGATAGTTTTGTGTCTCTGTGGCAACCTTGTTAAAAAATTAAATAGAGGTTATGAGCATAGTTCTCGTTTATGTGTCAAACTCATTAAAAAATGAAACATAGGTCCGGGGATTGAACTTGGATTCTCGAGCATAGTCCTTGTTCTTGTGTAAAGCTCATTAAAAAATGAAATAGTTTTTCCCCCTCTCTATTTGAGTTAAGTAATTTGTTACATATAGTATTTGAAGCTTCTTTTCATCCTCCTATGCCATTGGACAAATCGAAGCTTGGGGGACAGTGCTTTCAGACTCTGGACTTCATGCTGAAGTTAAGCTGCTAGTTTCTTAAGTTTGGGGCTAAGTACCAACCATCCTTATGTTATGCATTGGGAAGTCACATGCATAGTTTTATATGGTTCAAGCTTGTGTAAAAATGAAACCACCTACCTCAAGCATAGTTTCCTCTGGTTCATGCTTGTGTAAAAATGAAACCAGGTCCAAGCATAGTTTTGTTTAGTTTTAAGCTTGTATAAAAATAAAATCTATCCCAAGCATAGTTTTGTTTTGTTTTAAGCTTGCGTAAAAATGAAAAAAATCCTGAGCATAGTCTTTTTTCTTTCTCATGCTCGTAAATCAATGAGAATATAACTGAGTAAACTTGTACCACTTTTTCAGACTTGTAAAGGTTATATGAAAAAGGAACCCCATGGAGTTCCCTTTAATATCTTTTCAGACTCTCTAAACATTAAAACATTGCCGAGCGATATTATTCTTTTCACGCTCGTAAAAGTATTTGAAGAAAATGTCTGTTGAGCAGTAGATTATCTCTTTTTCGGTCTCATCGGACTACTTTACGAAAATGACATTTTGGAGTTTTCTTTAAGTGTTTTTCATACTCTCTAAACATGAAAAACCCCAGAGTTTACTTTCTTTGGACTCATAAAAAAAACATTGAAAGTCCCATATGGGACCGAACCACTCCTTCCCAGGGTTCGTTAAATATACTCCAAAGGACTCATCCGAAGGATGAGCTTACAATTCAAGCATATGTTATCCTCGTCAAGATTGTGTAAAAATAAAGAGGTACTCGCTAGGAATGGTGGGGGAAAAATTGGGAAAGAAATGTATCTAATCTGTATTATATGGAAGAGTCACCTTTGAACATGACACCCTTTCACTCAATTTGTGTTTAGGTTGGAAAATCCTCTTATCTCTTGATCATACTCCTTTATAAGATTACCCTTTAGTCTATGATCCCTGTTGTTGAGTCAATATTTCCAAGATAATTGTCATTTCGTCAATATGTTCAAAGAGAAGTTCAACCCAAAAAGTCTTTTATTGCGTCAGCCATTTCTGCAGTCCTTAAGCCTTCTATTGCGTCGGCCATCCCTGAGTCAGTCTTGAATCGCTTATTATTATGATCTACTTCAAATCTCGTTATCCATCTCATGTCATTGACGGGAGATACATTAAGGTCCTCCTGTGACAAGTATTTTTCTGTCGACTTCAACTCATTATCCAAGAATTAGACTTAGAAACTAATTGGTACCTTGGAAATTGCATGCCTCAATGGAAGGTTTCCTCACTTTCGACAGTGGGTTTTCATTATTGACCCTTGATCAGGAGATTTCGTTGAGTGTTCAACTTCATCTCACAAATTCGCACTCGTTGGATTGTACTAGTGTACCTTGGGAGTTATTGACATTAATGGTGATTTCCCTCACACTTGTTAACGATATTCATTAATGACCAGTAATCAAGTGGTTTCCACCATGTTCGACTTCAACACATGTATATGCATGGTTAGATTCGTACTATAGAGTGATGGAGATGAAGACCCTGAATCTTTTCTGATAGATTCAGGTTGCATTGGAGTATATTCAGTTTGTATTGTTCCATAGATCCACATTGTATGTCTCGTGGCTATGTTCAAATTGTAGTCTTTAACATATAGATCCACAGTGTATTTTTTGTGGCTATGTTCAGATTTGAGTCATAATGGCATAGATCCACAATGTATGTTTGGTGGCCATGACCTGTATTACTTGACATGGATCTTCGCATGTCGACATTTATGCTTTGAGTCATTTGTATTCTGAGTATGGGAATGACTACCTCAGTGATGATATATTATTGTAGTGTATTTCTTTTTTTGTTGGCAAGTTTCCGATCGACTGTTCCTTGTTCCCTACACACACTCGACAAAGTATTTTAGTTATCACTATGTTCTAAATTCATACTTTGGGGGGGCTCTTTGTTACACATTATTTTTGTCATCCCTATGATCGCTAATGATGTAAACCTATCTGTTGTCTTCAGAGGGATCAGTGGCTCAAATTCCTGAAGAAACAAAGGAGAAGAACTTTTCTTGAGAGAAGAAGTTGTATTTTCATTTGCAAAAACCCTATTAAGGAAGATCTCCGCAGGATGCACTATACACAGGGTGCGGTGATGCCTGATTGCCTCCCTCTTCCCTGAAACTGGTCTACAACATCTCCGCAGGCTACCTTATGGCTAGGGTACGACAATTTTCATATGTGGGAAAAACGAGCATCTTCTCTATGCTTCTAGAAGGAGAAGCTTCTATGGTGAGGTGGCCTCCGAACGGTTTGGATGTTACTCTCTTTCATGATTTAGTGGGATTATCCTAACCTCCTCACCTTATCCTCTTTAGCTTATAAAAGGAGAGGAGATATCATGGAGAAAGTTAGCTTGATTGGGTTTGAGTGGTTTTGTAGCTTGGAGTTTTTGGGCCTATGTTGGCTTTGAGATTTTCTTTGTTAAGATAGATTGTGAGTAGCTATCAGATATCTAGTCTCAAAATCCATGAATTAGAAGTGTGTGGGAAGAAAGGATCTGTTGGAAGGAACCTGACAACATCAAGGCATCTGGTTGTATCTTATCTTTCTTCCACATTCTTTAATACAGATATAATTTTCTTTCCTATATGAATGTTATTTGTTCATATTGTATGATTCCTTGATCACATACATAGTTTCATATCAAATAGACTCTAATTTTCTTGTCTTCGTTGGCTTGTGTTTCTTTGCAAATATTTCTCCATAAGCCTCGTGACTGAGCTTGGATTACATTGGCAAAGTCAGATCTTCAATATTTAAAAGGTATGTTCTAGATCCATTTCTCATTTGATAATCAAATCTAAGGAAAGAGTAGTGTACTGTCTTTTTTTGTTCTAGTTTCATAGTGAATCTAGGGGGATTTTTTTTTTTTCCGCACTTAACAATTAGCCTGATAACAAGGGGACCAAGATACCCCCTCCTTATAGGAAAATACCTCAGGGACACAGGTTACACGAGAAATTCTAGAGGCCCAAATTAGTCTGTTCTGAGTGAAAGGAGATGAGTAGTAGGACTATGCCTTGCACTAGTGGGAGTTCTGGTCCTCATCCCCTAATATGTTAATTGTATATCCAGAGAACAAGAGAGTGGTCCCTTAATTGAATAATTATTTTCCTTGAAATATATCTCTGGGAGCATCGAGAGACCATTTCCTTACAGTGAAAGACTTCCTCCCAGAACAGACTAATTTGGGCCTCTGGACTTCCTATTCTCGAGCTGCAAAGAGGCTATTTCATTCAACGTCGATTTCTTTTCTAAAACCCCTTCCTTTGGTCTTGTCAGGGCCACCATCGTCGAGCCGGGAAGTGCCTCTCGTTATGGTTTATTTCAATTTGGGCACAAGAGTGGGAACAATGTCTACATTGCCATCATCCATCATTGTATCATCGTCCATCAGATCATCTTATTATGGCTCGAAATTGACCGCATCAACCTCTGCTCCAGCCATCAACACAGGGGGCAGGCTATCTGAGCAGGCGAGGTTGCCTTGGAATTATTTGGCTTGAAATATATCTCTCAATGCACCAAGGGACCATCTCCTTTTTTGCTTCTGGATGGAAGGAGATGAGTAGTAAGAATATGCCCTGGAGCATTGGACTTCTACTCATCATGCCCAAAGGTGTTTACTCTATCTGGAAAGAAATGTTGTCGAACTACTGCCATAAGTTAACGAGAATGTCCTTTTTCTCCATATGATGTTGGAAATGAAAATTCGGAAGGGATAATATAACCCTCCACAAAACTTGGTTTAATGTGTATCAATGGGAGATCTCCTCGATCCCTTCATTGATCAATGACAATCTCTACGGTTCGTGCATAATGAGTTGTTACCGTTAAAGCTTACTAATTGCATATTTAGAAAAAAGTGCGAAGGTGGAGGTGACGACGAAGAGTGATTACGGATTAGAGATTTCATGAAGCCTCCAAATGGACGATGCACGAAATAGATTGCATGATGCTTGAAATGAACACTTGGAAAGGATAACACAACCCTTTGCAAAACTTGGTTTAATTCGTATCAATAACAAATATGCTCCAGCCTTTCAGACTTTAATGAAAATCTTAATGGTTCCTACACGATGGTCTATTAGCATTAAATCTTAATAATTGCATATCTAGAAAGAAGTGCAAAGGTGGTGGGGATGGCGAAGAGTGATTAAGAATTGTACATTTATTCAACCCTCCAACATGTGAAAGAGATTCCAAGAAATGGCCAAGTATGGAAAGCGGTCGGTTGGGCTTCAAAATAGGGTCACAAGTTATACTCATGAGACATGAGGGGCCGATGGTCAAATTGTATGTCTCCAAAATTTTGACTGCAAAATGTGTAACATGGAACATGGCACAATGAAGGATTTCGGCGGTCAATTTGTATATCTCAAACTTTCGAGTGTTGTTTGTAGGCCACGAAACAATGGAAGTGCAATGTTGAGCAAGCGTGGTCGGGAACCAACAATGGAAATAGTGGCCAAGTATGCAATGGGGAGTGGTTGGTCAAACTCATGATATAAAAGCATGAGATATAGTCGAAACAGGGCATATTGACGGACTTGAAAATTGTGATACAAGTTCTACCCAGGAGACGTGAGGGCCCGATGGTCAAATTGTATGTATCCCAACTTTTGATAGCAAAATGTGTAACACAGAAGAGGGGACAATGACAGACTTCGATGATCAATTTGTATATAAAAGCATGAGACATTCAAAAAAACAACTAAGTAACCAAAAAGGGAAAGTAAAGGAGAAAAAGAAAGGGGAATTTGGTTGTCAATTTGTAGATCAGGGAAGTCCAGGTGCTATTTGTAGGCGACAAAACAATGGAAATGCAATGTTGAGCCTGCCTACCCGAGTACCCGTGATAAAAAAAAATTGTTGAATACAGAATGGGGAAGCGGTCGATCATATTCGTGATACAAAAGAATCAGTTGAAATATGAACACATGAATCCGTCAACCCACGCACCAAAACATTTTCTGAAAAATGACTAAGTAACCAAAAAGGGAAAGTAGAGGGAAAAAATAAAGGCGATGGAAATTTTTGGAAGCGGGAATTGGTGTAAGAAAGCCCCATTGATGGTCTTAACAGTAACTATGAAGTGGATTAAACAGGTGAACAAGCTCTTCAATAAAGGAATAGATAAAGCGAGCCATGCTTATAGTTTCTAGGATGTGTTTGCATAAGAGAAGCATCGAAAAGCCACAGGAAAATCAATTTTGGGATGTTTAAGTAAAATTATTGTACTGTCAACTTCACCGTAAGTATAACAACGATGAATTTGAATTTTAAGACAGATTTTAATTTTTTTTTTGTGGTTGATATGATAGTTCCATTGGAATTCACATAGTATATATCCTTTTATTTCAAAATATTTTTGAAGATTAATTTTGGTAAGTTCATCGATCAAGTAAAAGTGCTAAAACGAGCCACATACTATATTTTCATTAGAGAGGTTATATTAAAAGGCAAAGCAGGTCCTGTATATTCTTTAAAATCATAGAAAACCCGCCAAGACCCTGAATATATCATTAATTTTCCAGAACAAATCATACAACCAAGATCCAAGTAAACAACAAATGTATTGAAAGTCGAGGCACAAGGTAACACATGAAGACATAAGGCAACAAGTGATATCCCACAAGGGTCCATAGAGTAGTACGCATCGACCTATGCATCAAACAATTTGATATAAAAAAAACACACATGGCATTGGTTTTCTCTTACATGTGGTATATGTTCCCATGAGAAAATAATCGGGCCCATGAGAACCCTAAACTACAACAGGAAAGCATATGAACAAAAGTCTTCCAAACACAAGACAAAACAAAACCATCAGAGATTCAACATTGTATCCCAACTATAACCAAAACCCCAAATGGGGAACAAGAAACTTGTTGATTACTATTTTATCATGAATCAAGATCACTATGGACATTTTCTTCTGATAGTGCCATGTTCTATCACTACCATTTTTAACAATTCCAAATTTCCAATATTATTGGAAATGCCTGATGGTTTCGTTCAGAGGAGCAAGCCATTTTGAAAGTTCAAAGGATGGGCCTGATTTATTCACAGGTGGATACTTTGTATGTGGTTTTTCCTCATGATTCCCATTTCTGAACTGAACAATGCTGTGTGCTTCTTGTTCAATTTCCCATGGAACTGCAAAATTCTATTCATATCCTCACTAGGTGGCATGGACAAATACACATGAGATATTTTCGTTTCTTGCCAACACTTGATATGATTTTTTTTTTTAGTCGATATGTAGTATTGCATTTTCCTCATTTAAGGTAAATTTGCTATGGACCTGAAAGACGCACAACATGTAGACATTGTTTTCCTTTTTCTATAGTTATACTTCATATGGAAATTATGCTCACCTAGGAAGCACATCTTGTAACAGAGGTTGTCTAATTTTACAATATACAATTGTGTTGTTGATGGTTCGGATGGAAACATTGAGGCAATCCCTATATATGTAAGGGCATTTTTTACTGCATCGTAGACAATCAATTGTACCATCATTTATGAAAGCAGAGGCAGAAGCATGAGAGTTGCATAAGGCACATACAAGCTCGAAGCAGGTCGAGTACACATTCACTGCAACCAAAACACCCTGAACCTGGGCACGTGAACATAACAGTTAATATATTGAACAATATAATATACAACTGCACAACAAAAACAAATTTGCAGAAAATTGGTGAAGACAATTTGTATGAGCAAAGTGAGGATGAAATCGTAATGTATATGCACAATAATTGTTGAGCTAGTTAGTTTCTTGAGATCCTGTACTATGTCTGTTCACAATTCTATTACAAATTTTTCTTGGGTTGTGCGGAAGATCATTTCTTTAACATCTCTTTTATTTGTTATATTTTTTAAGAGCATAAGTGGAAATTTCCCTTTATGCAATTGTTGTTCCATTGAGGAAAACACATTTGAATAGGTGTCGAACAATTGCAGCTGCAACATGGAATAGTGCAATAGTTTTGTAACATAACCAAGATACATGGACATGTGAAAGGAAAGGACAAAACTAGATATGGAGAATGGTACCATTTCCTTCTCGTTGTTTGATTCTCCATATTTTATATGGAGAATGAGTTGCGAGCCAAGTTTTCTCACGAGTTTGATAGCTGCATCAATGGTTCCGATTAGGTAAGTGTCATTGCTTTGTGCAGGTTAGATGATTGTTGTGTCTGGTAAGAAACGATATTCTGAACAAATCGGGGGAATTTTTTCCACAATAATTGTTTCGTTGAGTGATATAATCCGATCACAATCACCACGGTCATATACTCTTTTGGGAAATATATTAAAATTTGTAATGGATATCCCATTACCTGGCAATATCTTTTCTGCATGTTTCTGGACAAGTTGTGTAGGGATAGTCAGTGTGACTGTCATCAGGGTTTTGTTGTCTATCATGTTAGCACGCATAATGGATGTAGTTTTGTTTTCCTTGTCCAAGTAGGTGCTATAGACGACCATTATGTCCCCTACGATCATTTTTCCAATTCGGCGGTTGTTCAAGCCCTCTATTGATAGTATTTTGGGTATTATAAGTTTATACCTCGTGACATTTTTTGAACAGGAAAAGTAATGTGAATGGTAGTATGCATTATTTTTTTGTTTTCCTTTTTCCCGGCATAAATGTACAAGTAGACGCACAATTTGGATGAAGTATGTAGGCCAGACTTTTGCAACTAGACCTCTTAGTTTGTGGAACTTGCTTTATGTTCGACGTCTCACTTGTGCTCGTTGATACTTATTGTGAACTGCAAAGTATGTGTTGCATATGACATCAAAATATTTATCATGGAATAGATGAATAAATAGATCAGGATATTTGTTTGGTAAACATATGAGGAATGCAATGTAGGAATCTTTACCTTTGGCCTTGTCATTCTATTGATGTTTACGATGATTGACTGCTCATGTCCATGTAACTAGTCCAACTTTTTCTGATGCAAGCATCTGTAGATGAACATCAGAAGGAATAAATAAGCATATACATTGTATATTGTCCATAATTTTTATGAGTGTCACATATAGGGTCGAAGGAGATGGAATACGAAATAGGGTGTCAGGGATACTCAGAAAACATGAGGACCCGACGGTCAAATTGTATGCCTTGGATTTTTT
>SNQJ01S0037789.1:31642-51178 GCA_010110895.2 Picea sitchensis
ATAAGTTATTTTTATTCAACCCTCTCATGGCCTTGAGTGAAATACCCATATAACTCTTTTATTTGGAATCAAGGAAAAAAACTCACATCTTAATTTTTTAATAAAATATAATAATCCTTTAATTTAAAGTATTGTCTTATGTGATGGTATTGTCTTATTTAGTTTATGTAAACGTTTATATCTTATTAAAATATATATCTCTTTTTAAGTATTGAGATCAATATTGCAAGTAAGCCACTATTAATATCTTGTTGAGATCAATATTGCAAGTAAGCCACTATTAATAGAGATCCATTTATGAGTATTATATTATGAAAGTATTTGTCTTATATAATGTCCCGAGCTCATTTTTTAATATTAGGTTTTGAAAATATTATTTTTTATGAGTATTATATTATGAAAGTATTTGTCTTATGTAATGTCCCTCCCTCGTTAGTATGGGCGGGTAGAGCTCATTTTTTAATATTAGGTTTTGAAAATGTTATTTTATGTCATGATCTAAGTATTGTCTTACATTATATATATATAGAGAGTTTTTAAGTTATATGGTTTTTAAATTATTGAGATGAAGATTATGCATAGATGGATATTAATATAGTGAATAGAGATATTACGAATAGTAAATATAAAGAAATCTCTTTATAAATATCTTATGTTTAAGAAGAAAATTAATGAATTAAATTTGAAAAGGTAAAATCAATTATTTAATATAATATTTAAAAAATTGAAATAAATATTAATAATTTTATATTTTTTACATATATAATAATAAAAATAATTAATTCTTAATATGGTTAGACAACATATTCATTTATAAGATTTTTTTTTAGGAAATAATAGTTCTTTGCTATTCAATTTTGAATCAAAAGAAATGTCATTTATGAGAATTGAATCTAGATGGAGAAGATAACAATCATTCCTAGCAACCATCCAAACTAAATCTAGTTAATGTAAATTTTTTTAATAGATATAAATATTTTATAAATATATCAAAGACTATTATTACAGATTGGAGAGCCCAAAGTGAGTGTAGTTCATTTTTTTTAATCCTTTTTGGGTAAAATAACTAAAGTCAAACCATGCATGCATTGGAGAGTCAGTTTGGGCGTCCTAGTTCTTTGCTATTCAATTTTGAATCAAAAGAAAATTTTCAATACATATAGGTTAAAAGCTATTTAACAATACTCATTATGAACTTATCATGTCAATCATTCCTAGCAACCATCCAAGCTAAACCTAAATTAAAAAGCCCTGCATTTCATCTTTTTTTATCATTTTTAATAAAATAACTGAAATTAAACCATGCATGCATCCGAGAGTCCCACGTTTGGGCAGGAGATGCAACGAAACAAATTTGCTGATAACACGTGGTAGGTTAAACCAGTAAGACTTATGTCCTACATTTTCAGACTGGGAGACTACTTTGAAATTGGTGGAGTTTCCTGCTGCACGGGGAAATGAAATGAAATGATGGCCTTATAAAATTTTATTTGCCCTTGTCCTCTCACGGTTCACCCATCAGTATCACTCACTCTCCTTTCAATCTCGTACTTCATTCTGCTGTTTTTTCCTTTGGCTTTTCGTTTTCTTTCTCCCAGCCTGTCCCCACGGTTGGATGCCTTGTGTACTTCGGCTCGTGGCTCACATACCCATATACAGAGGCCCAGTCGGTCATTTCTCTATTCACACCGAAGGCCACGGCTGGCGGATGCAGACGTTCGTTGCGTACTCATTGGATTATTGTCTTCTCTTTTCAACATCATACAGGGAGATTCTTATGCTCTCTGACGAACCCGGAGTCCAGCCAGCGTTGGGTTCTCTAGATTTTTCTATATTAAATCCAAATATGGATGGATAGCGATGAGTTAGTGGCCTGTAATTTGCTAACTGGGAATGCCTTATTGGGGAAATTAGTTGTAAAACAATGCTACTAGGCCATGATGGATGTGTTTTTCTAGCTTGGTGTTGATAATCGTTTTCATTGCAGAGGATTTTTCGATCTGATGGAAGAGGACCGAGTTCAAGACTGTGGAAATGGGGGAAAAAGAGATTCAGTGGACGAAGATATCAATCGTGACCCCTACTTCGACATGGATCTAGGATTCCCTGAAGAGTTCGAATTCAGGATCTCTGTTTCCAGGGCTCCCGGCGTTTCGAACACGATTGATCTAATCAGTCCTGCAGATGAATTGTTCTACAAGGGACAGCTGCTTCCCTTGCATCTTCCTCCGCGTATTCAGATGGTGCAAAATCTAGGATCCGTCACAGGATCTGAGTCCGGGGCCGCTTCGGATTCTGTGAATTCAGAGAGTTTCTGGAGCAAGGATTCCACTAACTCCGATAGTAGTTGCAGTACTAGTAACAGCAGTAGCTCCAGAGATTCCAGCGGGAGTTCGCAGGATTCTGAATGCTGCAATTCTCGTGACTTGATAAATGAAAAGGAGAAGACCCAATTTCCTTCGTGGAGGAAATCTGCTGCCAGATTGAAGGGCTCTCTACTGAATCTGAAAAAATCTTCAAAGGTGGGCATGGATGAAAAGCAGATCAATGCATTGCCCCAGAAATGTAAGACGTCGGATCAGCCTCCCCCAGTGTCGGTATTAAGCAGGAATTCATCCAGGGGAACTGAGAGCAATAGGGTTCAGAAAACTTACCATTCTCTATCCTTTTCAGATAGGTTTTCGTCCATGGACAAGGACAGAGAAAAGGCGGCTGGGAATTATAACCGAAGCGCAAAGGAGGTTTTTCAAAAATATTTCAAGATGATCAAGCCCTTTTCTGAAAAACGCTCTCAGAAACATGAGTGGAGAATGGATGAATGTAAAGAAAGCACCGTTAAATCGGCGGCTTCAGAGAAGCCGAGGCCGAGTCAGAGCAGCGGTCGTTTGTTTTTCTCGGGGAATTTGAAGATGGGTCGCAGGAGTTCCGGCGGGGTGAGCTGCCCATCTTCAATGCGCTCGTCACCCAACCATAGCGGAGTGCTCGTTGGAATGAAGGCAGTTTCTTCGAGCGGAAGCACCATGGAGGAACTGCAGAATGCCATCCAAGGAGCCATTGCCCACTGCAAGAAGTCCAATGCCATCACCACTGGTAAGTTGAAATTCCTTATGCAAGTGCAAAATGATGAAATGCCTGATCAGTATAGTAACCAATAGGTATTAAAACTCAATTCAATTCAGGGAAGACTTGGTGATCTGTTGCAAGCTTCATTCCTGATGATTGATCCATGCTATGAGATACATTTGACTAGGTTCAATCCCTCTATGATGCTATCTGATTCATTTGATTTATTTAGTTAGCTTCAATCCTGGAGGGGCTGATGATACATGCTATGCCATTCATTCATTTAGTCAGTTTCAATTTTGGAGATGATAAATAAAGCCATGCAATTCAATTCATTTCATTTCACTAGTTTCAACCATGCTAAAAAAAGGAAATGATAAGTGAAACTATTGAGAAATTGGTCATTTCCTGTGAACTCCATCAGATATATATGGGTCATGCTGTTATGACTGTTACATTACGTCTAAATTCCTACTCTGCTCTTCAACCCTGGTACATAAGCTTATAACAGCAAATGCTTAGCAACGTTCTTCAACCCTGGTACATAGGCTTATAACAACAAATGCTTAGCAACGTTATTGCATTGTGTTATAACAGCAAATGCTTAACAACGTTATTGTATTGTGTATTATCTGTCCCTTTATTTATATTACACAGCTGTTACTATATATGTCCTTTGTTAAGAACTGTGCCCTTGTCTTCTCAATCTGTTTGGTTGCAGACTTCAAGCTATTTGTTTAACTTTCTTCTTGCATGTCGTTGCAGAGACCCAAAACTCTAAAGATTCCAGTGACTTCTCTTAATAAGAACCAAGAACCTGTGCAGCGAACAGAACCGTTTGGATTTTATACATTCGGTGGTGCTAATGTGGATATTGTCAGAAATTGTACAGAAACTGTACAGTGCTTTTTCTGTTCTGGCATAGTGGATAGCTTTTTGTTTCAGATCTTACAATATAATATAATTATTCAAAGGCACGGATTGCAGAGACAACAGATACATAATCGATAATAGAATTTAGTATGAAGCAGAATTGGTAGTCAATAGCATGTTGGCTATGGTTAGCCAAATGGGTTAGTTCAAGTTATGTTTGAACTCCTTGTAACAATGTTCAGTGAAATATATATATATTTTTGTAGTCCCGAATATTTTGCCATATTTTGCCACAAGTTCATTTTGTAGAATGATTGTGCGGGCCATTTATGATTAACTTGATTAAGCATATATATATTTTTGAAATGTCAGATAAGCCTCGAATTTCAAATATGTAAGCTTTACTATTTCTTGTAATGTCCACTTCTGAGCATGCCATTTTGATAATGTTATTTCTTGTAAACTCCATTGCTGACCATGTCATTTTGATAATGTTATGTTTATGATTATTTTTGATTCAAAATCATACTTGTATTATTAAGTATAATAAACTTTTACATATTTATTGTTAACAATATTATTATAATTTTTTAATTCTTCTAATAAAATCAAAGATTTTTTAATCCTCCCAATAAATGTATTGATAATATGAAAAATGAATATTAATATGGATTGTCCAATTGTTTTATATTTTGATTTTTTGGTTAGAGGTGATATAAATTTGAAAGAAATGACAATTTTTTGTTGTTTAAATTGCATTTTTGAATGCATAAATAGATTCAGCATATTGAAAAATCCAAGAGGTACTAGGATTATACAAACTTAACTGAATTTCAGACAAAATTAAATAAAAAAATTCAGAAAAAACATCAAAATTTAAGTTTAGATTAAAACTTATCAAAATACATTTAGGCATTAGATTAAAACTTATCAATACAAATTTAGCAGCAGATCATTTAATGATATATATGTTGGGATATATACAATAAAATTTAAAACACTTTACCTTAAATATGACTATATATATTTTAATATATACAACATTAAATGGTTTACTGTTTATATATATATATATATATTATAATACTAAATATTACATCATAATAATTCGGAAAAAAAAAATTCAAAACCCCTAAACTGTTTCAAAATCTTAACACTGAACTTTTTTCTACCCTAATTGAAAAGAAAATAGTTTAAAATCTCTAATACTAAATTGTTTGTTTTACAGATCGGGCATGTTGACTACAAAAATAGCTTAAAATCTTGAATACTAAATTATCATTCCATACCTTAAATAGCTTAAAATCTCAAATACTAAATTATCATTCCATACCCTAATTGAAACCAAAAAAAACAAAACGAAAATAGCTTAAAATCTCTAATACTTAAATTGTTTTCTAGATCGGCCATGTTGGCTACAAAATAGCTTAAAATCTCGAATACTAAATTATCATTCCATACCCTAATTGAAACGAAAATAACTTTAAATCTCTAATACTAAATCGTTTACCAGATCGGCCATGTTGGCTACGAAAATAGCTTAAAATCTGGAATACTAAATTGTTTTCCAGATCGTGAATGTTGGCTGTCAAATCTGGATGCTGCTTACACGCTGCAAATTTCTGGGTTTTAATATAAACCAACGACCAAGTTTGATCATTACTCTGGGCTCACGTTCTGCATAATTTGGTGTTTGAATTTAATATATAAAATGATAAACCTCTGCGTCGAAGTTTGGGAGCATTGTCTTTCCCATTAAATACCATTAAACTCGGAGCCTGCCATGTTCGGAGCTAGTGCAGCAAATATCTTCGATTGCTCGTAAAATTTGAAATAGTGTTTTAATAAATCTTGAAGTTTGGTGTTACAAAAGTTTTGGAGCAGCGTGAGAAGACATTTTTATTATTTCGAGGAAGGTGCAACTTGCCAGCAAGTGTCAGCGGAATCCAATTCCCTACGTTGTCGATTTTCCGACGCGTGTCCATCGGCGACGGTGAAGGAACGTGGGCTGTCAGATCTCGGGCTTGGAGCGCTTCATTCAAATGGCTGCAGTTACTGTTCTAAAATAGTGAATGAACGTATTAATTTTTTTTTGGCGTTGCATGGAGTTCCATGCATCAAAATCACAATCAAATCCCTGTGGACTATTTTCGGAGGAATGTATTGGCTTACAGACAGTGCAGTATTAATGAACGTGAACTGTTAATAAGGCCATAATTAATGGCTTCCGATCAATCGAAATATCGTCCAAATTCGGTGCAATCGAAAGAGTCCATGAAATTGTCGTTGTCGCCGATCACTAGATTGTCGGCGTCGGTGGAGTATACCTCCGGTCGTCCTTTATTCGGAAAATCTTTTTGCTTTAAACCTGCCACTATGCAATCAGTCTTCCATAATGCCTCTTCCAAAATATCCGTGGCATTACCCGAAAAACAGTTCGATGTACTGAAGAAACCTACCCACACACCGCGTGGGAAGTGATCGGTGGAGTATAACATCCCAAATAAAGATCAATCTTTGTGCTTTCCAAAACATTCAATACTCTAGGAATGAAAGTCCCTACTACATATGAAACTATAATGTTGATAAGTGGACATTTGCCACGCTTTTTGCACGCATCCATAATAGTAGATCACCCTACTCTCACCCATGTCTCTCTCATATGCCCTTTCTGCATATTAATATCAAACACTTTCCTTTCTAAAATCATTGTCCCTAGATTATGTTCACCTAGGGCCACATATGAAGGCCCCTATGCTACAATTCCTTATACCATCTTTTTATTTAAGGAGATCGGGTAAAATGGAAAGGAATGTCAATGGTCAAAATAATTTTTGCATTATACATTTTTGTTGTAATACTCCTAGGCTAAACCCCAATTGTAAATGTAAATGTAAATGTAAATATGTTTATAAGCTGGTGAGTTGATGATATAGGGTCTTTGCTCTGATTCTGTGCGCATTGAGTTAGTGCACGGGAAAATCATACCAAAAGAAGAGTGCGTACATTCCATAGTTTTGCACAGACCAGATTGAGTGTGCGATCTTAAGGCCAAGGATCCTTTGTATATATGTTGTGTTTTATAGGCTGGTGAGCCAGGTTATTATAGGCTAGAATGATTATATGATTATTAGGCCAGGGAGCTTCGATGTTAAAGGTCGTCGGGTCTATATTGTAATTGTAAATCATACTCATATTATTAATTAAGTATACCACCGCATGCAGACCGACCAAACAAAAGAGATGGGGGGATAAATTCAGGGATGATTTTAGGGGCTAAATTTCGCTCATGGGCTAATTTTCTATGTTTTTTCTAAAAATGAAATTCACTATTTTAAAAATGATTCGCCCAAATTCTATAGGATACAATTAATTTACCTTAAAAATCGCTAAAATTTAAAAAAAAACTATATAAAATCCTTAGAAATTTGAATATTTTTACAAAAATATCGCCAAACATTTATAGTTGGGATATGAAGGATTAGTAATATTCGCCAAGGTTTCTACATTTTATAATAAATTTCCATCCTTAAAATCATTCCTGGATAAATTCCACTAAAAAGGAGCAAGGGAGCTAAGAGTATAGTAAAGAGACTAAGTTAAAGGGGGCTTGAGCCTAATGGAATATTATATTAATATTCCTAAAAAGTTAAAGTATGGATATAAATTTATATATTATATCTTAACTTTCTAAAAGGGGGGACAAGAGAGTCCCTTGGGTGCCATGTGTCATAAAANCTGCAAATTTCTGGGTTTTAATATAAACCAACGACCAAGTTTGATCATTACTCTGGGCTCACGTTCTGCATAATTTGGTGTTTGAATTTAATATATAAAATGATAAACCTCTGCGTCGAAGTTTGGGAGCATTGTCTTTCCCATTAAATACCATTAAACTCGGAGCCTGCCATGTTCGGAGCTAGTGCAGCAAATATCTTCGATTGCTCGTAAAATTTGAAATAGTGTTTTAATAAATCTTGAAGTTTGGTGTTACAAAAGTTTTGGAGCAGCGTGAGAAGACATTTTTATTATTTCGAGGAAGGTGCAACTTGCCAGCAAGTGTCAGCGGAATCCAATTCCCTACGTTGTCGATTTTCCGACGCGTGTCCATCGGCGACGGTGAAGGAACGTGGGCTGTCAGATCTCGGGCTTGGAGCGCTTCATTCAAATGGCTGCAGTTACTGTTCTAAAATAGTGAATGAACGTATTAATTTTTTTTTGGCGTTGCATGGAGTTCCATGCATCAAAATCACAATCAAATCCCTGTGGACTATTTTCGGAGGAATGTATTGGCTTACAGACAGTGCAGTATTAATGAACGTGAACTGTTAATAAGGCCATAATTAATGGCTTCCGATCAATCGAAATATCGTCCAAATTCGGTGCAATCGAAAGAGTCCATGAAATTGTCGTTGTCGCCGATCACTAGATTGTCGGCGTCGGTGGAGTATACCTCCGGTCGTCCTTTATTCGGAAAATCTTTTTGCTTTAAACCTGCCACTATGCAATCAGTCTTCCATAATGCCTCTTCCAAAATATCCGTGGCATTACCCGAAAAACAGTTCGATGTACTGAAGAAACCTACCCACACACCGCGTGGGAAGTGATCGGTGGAGTATAACATCCCAAATAAAGATCAATCTTTGTGCTTTCCAAAACATTCAATACTCTAGGAATGAAAGTCCCTACTACATATGAAACTATAATGTTGATAAGTGGACATTTGCCACGCTTTTTGCACGCATCCATAATAGTAGATCACCCTACTCTCACCCATGTCTCTCTCATATGCCCTTTCTGCATATTAATATCAAACACTTTCCTTTCTAAAATCATTGTCCCTAGATTATGTTCACCTAGGGCCACATATGAAGGCCCCTATGCTACAATTCCTTATACCATCTTTTTATTTAAGGAGATCGGGTAAAATGGAAAGGAATGTCAATGGTCAAAATAATTTTTGCATTATACATTTTTGTTGTAATACTCCTAGGCTAAACCCCAATTGTAAATGTAAATGTAAATGTAAATATGTTTATAAGCTGGTGAGTTGATGATATAGGGTCTTTGCTCTGATTCTGTGCGCATTGAGTTAGTGCACGGGAAAATCATACCAAAAGAAGAGTGCGTACATTCCATAGTTTTGCACAGACCAGATTGAGTGTGCGATCTTAAGGCCAAGGATCCTTTGTATATATGTTGTGTTTTATAGGCTGGTGAGCCAGGTTATTATAGGCTAGAATGATTATATGATTATTAGGCCAGGGAGCTTCGATGTTAAAGGTCGTCGGGTCTATATTGTAATTGTAAATCATACTCATATTATTAATTAAGTATACCACCGCATGCAGACCGACCAAACAAAAGAGATGGGGGGATAAATTCAGGGATGATTTTAGGGGCTAAATTTCGCTCATGGGCTAATTTTCTATGTTTTTTCTAAAAATGAAATTCACTATTTTAAAAATGATTCGCCCAAATTCTATAGGATACAATTAATTTACCTTAAAAATCGCTAAAATTTAAAAAAAAACTATATAAAATCCTTAGAAATTTGAATATTTTTACAAAAATATCGCCAAACATTTATAGTTGGGATATGAAGGATTAGTAATATTCGCCAAGGTTTCTACATTTTATAATAAATTTCCATCCTTAAAATCATTCCTGGATAAATTCCACTAAAAAGGAGCAAGGGAGCTAAGAGTATAGTAAAGAGACTAAGTTAAAGGGGGCTTGAGCCTAATGGAATATTATATTAATATTCCTAAAAAGTTAAAGTATGGATATAAATTTATATATTATATCTTAACTTTCTAAAAGGGGGGACAAGAGAGTCCCTTGGGTGCCATGTGTCATAAAAGGCGTATGCATATATATAATAGGGAGATTTAGTATATTTCCCATCATTCCTGGATTATTCACAAAGGGTTTTTCCTACCATCCACTCATTCATGCTACCATGGGTACTTGTACCTGGTTTGGACTGCATGCTGAAGAGGCAGGTTGTTAGACCCGTGGTTGAGGATGCGGGTTTTCAAGCCCGTAGGCATTTCTCTCCAGGTGAGAGATTTTTTATGTCAAAGAAGCGGGTTGTTAGGCCCGTGACTAGTTTGTCTAGGCGAGAAACTATTCAGAATTGTTTCATGGTGCATTGGACAATGACTACATGGCTCTGAGACTTCTTGTCTGACTTGTTGTTGAAGCCCCGAAAGGGAAGTGGGGCAACCAAGGGACTGTTAAGAAGAGAAGGGACACACTTCTTGGGGTGGAACAAGCATGCAGGGAATAAGAGAGTGTAGGCTAGTTGCAACAGTTGGGCACCTTGGACCGAGCAATTATGCTGCTTGTCAGACCTTAGACTGGCTTAGTATTCCCTTTTTCCTGGTAGAGTTTAGCCCCAGCTCGGGGGTGACCCATTGCTGGGATTACGAGTAATGTGATCTATGGCTAGGAGGAACGTGGAAGGTATGCATGCATTTGGTGATCTTTTTATCAAAGATAAGTGTCAATTGTGTGTTAAATTATGTGTTGCATCACTATTTATGCATTTGTTTTGATGGGTTTTTCCTGTGTATCTTGCATGTGTATTTCTACTATTATTCTGTATGAATCTGTGTGTTTGCAAAATATTTGTATGTTTTAATTTTGTATATAGTTCAAAATTTTTATGTGCAATAGCCCAGTAGGTGGCTAGGGATGTTACAATATGGTATCAGAGCTCCAATTTTCAACACTGAGGATGGATGGGCTGAGAAATTTGAATTGAAGTGAAATTTCATAGAGAATTGACTTTTAGGTGGCCAAATTTGAAGTTACAGTGCATCCATGGTAAAAATTAGAAGAAATTACGTGGAATTGGACAAAAACCCCAATTTCTGTTGTTAAATTCATGGGAAATTTGAGAAATTTGGCCAAGTGGTGATATATTCTTAAATTAATATATGTTCTAGCAAATTTAGACCTGGAATTGGTCGAATTTGAAATTACAGGGTTCCAAGAGGGCGTTGAGAGAACAATTTGACTGTGCTTGAAAGCTCAGGAGGTGTAGTTGTTCGAGAAAGAAAGTAGAGGCCAAGGAGTCGACCCTGTAGTGGAGAGATCAAAGGTTGAGCCCTTGAAAGATTGAGAAATACTTCCTTGGAGGGAAGCGAAGCCGCAGAGGAGAGAAACCACAACATTCATTGATTTGGGCTGCAAGATTAGATATGGGTTGTTGGATCAAACCCATATGAGAGGAGAGTGCACAAATGATGAGATCAGATCCCAATCATTGGATCTTAGTGTAGGAAAACGAGAACTTTCGATCAGAGTTCTTGGGCTATAAGTATTGGCCAAAGCGGAGTGGATCTCAGCCATAGATCCCATCATGGAATGTGATCCATATATCTCACAATTCGAAGATTCAACACTTTGGGAAAAAATGACCCTTGTGTCGCCAGGAGGAGAAATCCCCGAAGCTATGAAGTCCCAGAGTGAATCTACATTGTAGATCACTGGGAGAGTACGAGAAATTGGATTCCTGAGTGGTTCAATGATTTGACATTCCAGGAGAAATTGGTTCTGGTTGCGCAGAGTGGGGAATTCCCCGAAGTCCTGAATTCTAGAGTAAATCCTAACCGTTGGTTGTTGGGTACACATGTCCATATATTTCTAAGTATTTAGAAATTCGGCTATCCGGAGGATTGTGGGTGAAGTTTATTTTGGTGTGAAAAGTCTCGAAGCTCCGAAGTACCTGAGTTAATCCTAGCCATTGATCAAAGGAGAACCTTAGTCGTAGATCTCTTCCCTTCGCCAATTCATCGTTCAACATTTTGGAAGTGTGGTGGTCATCTGGAGCAAGAAGCTCAGAAGTCCGAAGTACCATATTTAATCCTAGTCATTGATCAAAGGAGAGTCTCAGCCGTAGATCTCTGCCCTTTTCCAATTCAACGTTCGATAGTTAGGGACTGTGGTGGTCATCTGGAGTAAGAAGCCTTGAAGTCCAAAGTACTGGAGTTAATCCTAGTTGTTGATCAAATGAGAGTATCAGCCGTAGATCTCCTCCCTTCACCAATTCAGTGTTCAAAATTTCGAGAGTGTGGTGGTCGTCTGGAGTGAGAAGCCCCAAAGCCCGAAGCCTGAAGCCCAAAGTTAATCACAACTGTTGGATGTGGGAGGAGTGTGACCCATTGAATTTACTTTGGCGTTCAGCTATCCTGGAGGTAGCGTGTGTTGGAGTAGGAAAACTTCTAAAGCCTGGATTCCTAGATTTGATCTTAGTCGTAGATTAGGGAGCAAAGTGTTGACCGTTGATCCCTGAACTCTTCAAGAGTTTTCCAGTTCGACAATCCAAGAGATTTATGTGTTGGAGTCGTGGAAACTCCCGAAGCCTGGAGTCCCGAAGTGAATCTCCACCATAGATCATGAAGGAGGGAAGATAATTCCCTCTAGCCATCAGATCGGGCCGTAAGAGTTTGGAGAGAGGAAGGATAGGGAGAAGACCTACACCTTCTAGTCAAATTCAGTTTATGACTCAATTCGACATATAACCACTCTAGGAGATTGGAGTGATGAAAAGGTGAATGTTCACGAAGTGTCGAAGTCCTGGAGCTCCGGATAGCATATTTTAGTTGAGCGCTTGGTTCTAGCCTGCGGTTACATGAGATTCCGCCAAAAAAAAGGGGTTAGTGCATGTGGTTTTGATTCTAGGTGAAAGGGGATTAGAGTAAAGCACCCACGGGTTTGTTAGAGTTACTTCACACACACCTAGGATTTTGTTTTCCTAAGGTTTTTCATATGTTTATTAGTCATTATTTAGTCTCCTATATTTTAGGAAGAATATTCCTCTAGGGAGAATATTCTCTTCAGTTTTCACTTCAGTGTGATCAATTGAGTGGAGTCTATATGCTACATTGGGATTATCACCATGCAACATTGGGATAATCACCAACTAATGCGCATTGTCCTTGGGATCATCACCAGACTAGCGCATTACCCATGATTCCTTGATTTCCTCCTTGCTTCATTCTATTTCAGTCAGTTAACTCAATTAGGTGGTAGTTCACTCCCGGAACTGCTCGAGAGACTAGACTAGGTGGCAATTTGCTCCCATAACTGCTGGTGTGTGTCGATATCACTCTAGACCACCACTATGACACATTGGATTCTCCTCCTATGCACATTGGTTGAGTTATACAGAGTATATCATGTGTAAATTATCGTTCATTCATTTGGTTAATGAGAATTCTTCCATTATTTCTCTCTTGCTTCTCATTTCTTCTATTTTCTTTGAAACTGTATATGCCAACTCCTAGCTAGATCTATTCTTTGCAGGTTCAACACATTTATATGGTATCAGAGCCAACATTCTTCTAGGGAAAAGACACACCAAGTTATTTTTGCAAGTACTGAAGATTAAAGACAACAAAAAAATGGAATTTTCAAAAGAAGTCATTCTTACACCTTACAACTTCTTTCCATGGAAGAAGAATATGATCATGCATCTTTGAAGCATAGGATTGTATAGGTTAACCATGAACACAAATACAGAACCAACATCAACCATAGAAAAATCAAAGTATCTAAATCGAATGGATGAAGCATTCAGAACAATATGTAGTCTCATTTCTCTTGAACTTCTCTTTCACATATCCTCTTATAAAACCCCCAATGAAGCCTGGACCACCATGGAAGGGCTCTTTGGAAAACATTATGAGATGAGGGGACACATGCTTGAGATGGAATTTATCACATTGGATCCAAAAGCTTTGACAATCTCCAAGATTTATTTACCAAATATAAGGATTTGTTGTCGCAACTCAAGGCTTGCGGGGCTGATAAATCTAAGGAAGAGAAACAAACAGTTCTCACCATTCTCTCCAAACTTGGTCCAAAATACTCTGCATTTGTATCCACATTCCATTCAGTTAGATTCACATCTGGATCTACCTAGAAAATTCCCTCTCTTGAGGACTTTATCGAGTCTCTGACATAAGAGCAGAGCAAGCTCATTAACATGGGAAAAATCAAAGACCCAAAAGTGCATGCACTTACTGTGCAAGATGGAAGCGATCATCAATATAAAAACTCTAAAGATAAAGGGAAAAGGAAAGCACATGCAAATCCGAAGAAGGAAGGGTACTCAAAACCATTCAATGAAGCCTCCAGATCCAAAGGTGGAAAGGGAAGAAAAGGGGAGAAATACTCTTACTATGATAAATGATTCCATCCATAATCCGCATGTATGCAGAAATAGATAGATCTAATGACCCAAATACTTCATCAAAAAAACCTTGGAGATCACATTCCTGAGGGTTGAAAGAAGAAGAAGCAAGAAGATCAGAATCCCAAGAAAGGTAATTCTAGCCATCCTTTGATTGCCATCAACTCCTCTCTCGATGCTTGGATAATAGATTTAGGAGAATAACACCACATGGCTACCAAAAAATAGGTATATTCTTCATTGTATGCATGAAAAGGTCCTCCTATTATGATGGGGGACAACTCTCTAGTCGAGGTCACCGACAAAGGAAGGATTGAATTCACAAAAAAAAGCTTTGAGAATGTGTTGCACGTTCCCAAACTTTCCGTCAATCTTCTCTCCATGTATCAGATGAAAAATTATTGCATCGGAAAGAGAGTCATATTGACACTTGATGCAGTGGATATCTATGACATGCAAACCAATTCCAGGGTTTCTACCGGTGAGGTAAATCATCAATCTAGACTCTATACATTTTCTGAATTTATTGAACCAGATTCTGCATTACTGCTTACCCATGCTGATGAAAGCAGTAGGATATGGCACAAAAGGTTCGGGAATTTACATTTCATATATATGAAACAACTTAGCAAGCAAAGAATGGTTTATGGTCTACCTAAGATCCACTTCTCCAAAGGAATTTGTGAGGGATGTGTTCTTGGAAAACACCCTCAAGAGAAATTCGACAAAGGAAAGACTCAGAGAGCTTCCTCTCCTTTAGATCAAATCCATAGTGACCTCATGGGCCGTTTCCCACATCCATCCATCAGAAAAGAAAGGTATGTTCTCATTTTTTTTTATTATTTCTTACGCTTCACATGGATTTTCTTTCTTAGGAAAATATCAAATTTCTTTCAACACCTCAAAGATTTCAAAGCCCTTCTTGAGACAGAGTCAGGAAAGAAAATCAAAATCCTCCAAAATGATAATGGGGGAGAGTATGTCAACCATGAGATACATAATATTTTTCATTAGGCAGGGATTCAGTTGCAGCACATGGTTCCCTATACTCCATAGCAAAATGAAGTTGTTCAGCGGAAAAATAGATCTCTAAAAGAGATGGGATCTTGCATGCTACATGCAAAGTCACTTCCACAAAGATTATGGGCCGAAGCACTTAATTGTGCAACCTACATCTAAAAAATATCTCCCCATATATATGTCAAGGATAATACCCCCTACGAGGCTTGGAGCGGACTCAAACTTGAAGTGACCCACTTTCATATTTTCAGTTCACGTGCATGGGCCCAGATTCCCTCTTAAAAGAGGAAGGCAATTGATCCATAGAGAATAGAGTGTATCTTTGTTGGATACCTTGACGATGTGAAGGGATATAGACTTATTGATATTTCTTCAGACCGGTTCATCATTGAGTGAAGTGTCCAATTCAAGTAAAGTGTATCACATGTACCTCAACAACCACATGTAGACACCTTTGTTCTTCCACCTGTCAGAGATGATGAGCATGCACATGCCGACTCTTCTTCAGATGAGATTTTTGATTCAGAAGATTTCGATGATCCAGATATAGAGTCAGTACAGTTATATGCAGAGTTAGTGCATGAATATGCATATGTAGAGCCTAAGCGAAGGCCGAAGTGGGATCATAATACTCTTTAGGATGTAGGGGACCTTGTTGAGGATCCAACTGATACTAGGAGGACTCGATCCAATTTCAAGGATCCTCCTCTTGAACTCACTTCTATTGAACCATTTCTACCCAGACATATTTTCTTGGTCCAGTCTTCATATCCACAGTCTTATGGCAAGTCTGCTAGAAATCCCTTTTGGGAATCCACCATGCAGGAGGAATACAACTCGCTCCTCAAGAACCAGACTTGGGATATGGTCCCCCTTCCTTCAGGAAGGAAAATTTTCAATTGTAGATGGGTCTACAAGACCAAGAGCACAACAGATGGACAGATTAGCAGATACAAAGCCAGGCTAGTTGCTAAAGGCTTTCAACAGGTGTATGGCATTGACTATGATGAGACCTTCGCTCTAGTAGCGAAGATGGATTCCATACATTTGGAACTTTCCATTGCGGTAGCCAAGGGATGGGAAGTCCATTAGATGGACGTGAAGAATGCATTTATTCATGACTATCTCTCTGAGGAGATCTATATGGAGAAGTCCCCAGGATTTATGCAGGATTCATTTTTGTTCTGTCGACTGAAGAAGTATGTTTATGGCCTCAAGCAGGCTCCAAGGGCATGGTATGACAAGATGGACTCCTACCTGCTTTCACAAAACTTTGTACATTGTAAATCAGAGCTGAATGTGTACGTGCTCAGGACAATTGATTCACTTCTACTCCTAGTTTTGTATGTTGATGATTTGTTGATCATCGGTTTCTCGCCTTCATTGATTGCTGCAGTCAAGAGGATTCTACATGACAGGTTCTTGATGACGGACATGGGTCTGCTACATTTCTTCCTTGGAATTGAGATCATCCAGGATGCATCAAGCATCAAACTGTCTTAGGCCAAGTATGCACGAGATCTCCTTGAGATATTTCACATGATAGACTGTAAGTCTGCTCCAACTCCTTTCCTATCATGAGTTAAACTTGAGGATAGAGGGGGCACTCCACTAGTTGAAAACACATTGTACAAACTACTAGTGGGGAGCTTGTTGTATCTTACACACTCCAGACCAGACCTCTCCTATGCATTTGGTGAAGTCTCCAAGTTCATCCAAGAGATACATGAGCTACATTGGAAGATTGGAAAGTGTATCCTTTGATATGTATAGGGCACCATCACCTTTGGGATTCACTATGCAATAGTCTCTACACTGGACCTTATCGGGTTCACTAATTTTGACTGGGCTAGAGATATCATTGATCACAAGTCCACATCTGGTTACTCACTCAGTCTTGGTTCTGGGCCTATCTGTTGCTCAAGCAAGAAGCAGGATACTATTGCGCTATCTTCAACTGAGGCATAATACAAAGGGGTCGTTAGCATAACCATTCAGGTTATGTGGCTACAAAAATTTCTCACTAAGTTGGGAATTCAATTTCATCAGCCGATTGCCATCTGGTGTGACAACTAGAGCACTCTAAAGTTCTGTAGAAATCCAATTCAAAGGCAACAGATGAAGCACATAGAGATCAACATGCACTACATCTAGGACTTAGTTCACGAGGGGATCATTGACCTGCAGTTCTGTCCTTCAACAGAACAGACTACATACATCTTCACCAAGACCTTCACTGAGCAGAAGTTCCATTCTTTGCGCAACCGTCTTGGAGTGAAGGACACAATTTCCTAGCAACTATCGATTCTTATTTTTACACACATTGTACCTTGAGGGGGTGTTTTTCCCATGAGGTTTTCCCTCTTTCCTCGCTTTATTTCAGTGTATATTTTGTATTTGGGTACCTAACATGGCCTTCTTGTCGGGACCCATTCTTTATTTTCACCATAGTGATGTTCAGGGGGGTGTTGGAGTTACTTCACACACACCTAGGATTTCTTTTCCCTAAAGTTTTTCCTATGTTTATTAGTCATTATTCAATATCCTATATTTTAGGAAGAATATTCATCTAGGGATAATATTCTCTTTAGTTTTCACTTCAGTGGGATCAGTTAAGTGGAGTCTAGATGCTAAATTGGGATTATCACCATGCAACATTGGGATCATCACCAACTAATGTGCATTGTCCATGGGATCATCACCAGACTAGCGCATTACCCATGATTCGTTGATCTCCTCCTCAATTCAGTCTGTTTCAATCAGTTAACTGAATACTGATAGACTAGTTAACTCAACTAGGTGGCAGTTCACTCCCGAAACTACCCGAGAGACTAGACTAGGTGGCATTTTACTCTCGTAACTATTGGTGTGTGTCTATATCACTCTAGACCACCACTATGGGGCAATTTCTTCTCCTAGTTTGCACATTGGTTGAGTTATACATAGTATATCATGTGTAAATTATCATTCATTCATTTGGTTAATGTGAATTCTTGCATTCTTTCTCTCATACTTCTCTTTTCTTCTATTTTCTCTGTAGCTCTGTATGCCAATTCCTAGCTAGATCTATTTTGTACAGGTTCAACACATTTACATGATTTTGTTGGACTTGCATAAAGAAATAAAAAGGGCACGTGTACGTTAAAAGAGGATTCAACACATATCCGAGAGCTAATTCAGCTCTAGAAGAAGATCCTAAGACTGAGAGGTCACACGAGCCCTTTAGGTGGGGTGGGGGTTTGCATCACAGAACTTTGCTTGAGACCATAAGGAAATATATTGAACCATAGAACATATTCATGGAGTTGAATTAAAATTTTGGGAATGTTAAAAATGTTTAAGATGGCACAGAAGGTGCCTGTAGCATTCAAGGCTAAAAACACTAATTGGCCTAGAACTTCAACAGGCTATAACTAGCATCCCAGAACCTAGAAAGAGGTGAAACTTGGAAAGACTACCCAAAATATTTATATGAAGACACCCAATTGGGATCCTACCAAAAATCCAATAGAATAGGTTAAAAAATGCATAATTATGTAGTTCATATTTGCACCTAGTTGAAGTGTGAACAAGAGAAGTTAATGGACAATTTTCAAATGACCATAACTTTCTACTCAAGACTCATAATTGAGCAAGTGAGAAATCATTGGAAAGGTATTGGATAGGGGAGTCTAAGTATCCACATAGAAAATTTACTTGAATAGTTAATTTTCACAAGATATCAGAAGAAGGAATTAAGATGCATTATTGGAACATAATTGTACATTTTTTCATAAAATTTGTTAAATTATTTAGCCTAACAAATTTTGTTGAATGCACATTTTGCAGAGTTAACAAAATTTAGTTCATAATAGGTGAGAAGGTTGAAATTTAGTTAAATATAAGCATAGGTACTCAGGGAAAGAGTGTTATGAAAAAATCCTTTCATAAGATGATCAAAAGCCAAGACTACAAAATGTTAAGTTATGAATCTAGGTGCAGCCATAAAGTCTTGGGAAGCCATTACAGGAAGTCCACTCATGTTATTCAGGTAATCAATGGAATCTGGGCAAAGGAATAGATCATGTAGTGAATGAAATAATGAAAGTCTATTCACTCCCAAAGAAACCTATATACAAATTAAGCAATACATTAGAGTCAGATATATTATAAAAGGAATTGACTATCAGAATGATAGTAATCAGATAAAGGGAGTGCAAGATACCAGATATATAAAATATGCAGAACAGGAATGAAATGCTAGAAATAACAGAATAACAGTAAAATATCCAGCATAAGCTTCACAATACACAGAAATGATATACGAAATAGCAACAGAAATAGCACTTGAATAGAAATAGCACTTGATTCAGATAGCAATGTTCACAGGCCTCTTC
>SNQJ01S0037789.1:51188-62302 GCA_010110895.2 Picea sitchensis
GTAGGAGTTGGATTAGAGGGATCTAAGTAATAGTGGAATGTCGAAAATTAATATCAACATAATATATGGCTAGAAGTGTGAAAAGTAGATAAGCAAGGTTGAGATGGAAAAGTACTCAAGATAGAGAACGATCAAGCACATTGTTTTTATTTTGTAAGAGCATAAGAAGATTCAGGAATCCAGGAAGAATTGAAGACAACTAGGAACAACAAATAAAAGTGATATAGGGAGAAATAGGTTGTTTCAATTACTGTAGCAACAATTATGTTATGGCTTGTTGGACAACCATATATAGTACAAAAAATTGACATGCAAATGCATTTAGGAGCATGCTAATGATGCATTATTAGTGCATACAAATATGAATTGATGAATGCCAATTTGTTAATATACATATATAAAATAATAAGACTAGGATTAGTCTATTGTTGAATATATATTAATATGAAAGATTTTAATGGTGGTTGTTGTACCAAAAAGAGAGAATTCTTTCATGTTTTCAAGTGTTTCTACTTATGTTGCTGCATATAGAAGGAAGCAACATAAAGCCGAAGAGTGGATTATAAGCCTTATAATAGAAGCATGTGAGATTCTATTGTTATCAACTATCCAGGTAGCATTAATCTCATTTAATAGCAGCTATGCAGGTATGAGTTTTATGTACTCTTATTGCATAATTGATTAAGGAAATTTTGGTAAGAATTTCCTCAGCCATTTTTACTTTATAAAATCACATTATTGTATTAGTTGAATGCATTGATGTGAATAAAATACTACTAGGTGTGGTAAAGGTTGGAGGCATGTAATAATTATAAAATATTTTTATCGTTTGAATGCATACACTGAGATAGTGGCATTCCATGTTCATTGGTTATGAGCTAATAACCGAGGCAATAAAAGGTATGAACCTCTTATAGGAATGGATGCCAGAAAATCTAGTCATGTATTATACCATGACATGGTTGGTTATGAGAAGGTATGGTTATGGAAAGGATATGTACCACACAAATATCCAATGTGTTAGCACTGAAAGTCACCCTTAGATTGCGGGAGGATAAGCCCAGTACCCATCAAATTTTTTTGGTGGATGTTGGTTTTATATGAGTGGAGGTCAATGAAAAAAAATCAATATATGAATGATGTTCAACACGAAACTAGACAAGAAATGCACAGGGAAGCGAGGGCCACAACTAACTTCAGTCAGTGAATTGAGTTTAAGTCTGAGTAGAGGGAAGAATTAGTGAGAAAGGTGAACAAGACTGCTATGCGCATTAGGATTTCAAGCAGCATGGAGAAGAAAAAATCAGACTCAATAACACTCTTAAGCTCAAGTTTCAGACACTGAAATATGTCCAAAAAACACAGTCACAATAGCACAATGATCAAACCTACATCACTATGAAGCTACAACAACTCGACTAGATCCTCCATGCCTGATCCATTTAGTGTAAGAGGGGAAAAGATCACAAGGAAGCTGACTAAAACTGGTCACGATACCGTTGCAATCAAACCTACATTACAACAACATAACAACCCTTGATTGGATCCTCCATGCTCGAGTGTTTTAGCACAATTTTTACAAAGAGATGAAAAGAGGACGACTTCTATTAATATGAAAGTCTCAAATCCGATACATAACCAAAGAATAGTTCTGGCATCAAAACATTACAAAATAGGGATCTCTACTCAACTAGTTGATGACCATAACAAAATATGAAAAATGTCTATTTATACTCTGAAATGACCACCACCCTTAGGAGCATGATCTGGCCTTCTCAGTCAAAGATTTGTGTCTGAACAATCTTCTATTAGACTATGCATGTATCCCTTCTATCAGACACGAGCTTAGCTCAGCATGGGCTTGCAGGAAAATCTGTCCACAGGGGTACCATGGGCTGACGGTTTAGTCACCACGTCCGAGACTTCCATGCCTTCCATTTATGGATTAATCCGAGGTTTCAACAACCAGCTCTATTTGCATTAACTTCCTTCTCTTGGGAACTCAATGAGACAAAATTCCAGGGGGCCACCACGTACTTGGCACTCCAAGCCTCGGGCACTAGCTCCTTTTTTTTTGGATCCCTTTTAAATGTGACCTAGGTCCATGACCTCATGTAATTGCATGATTGCAGGTGTGGCCAAGGACGGTTTGAAAGAAAACTACTTTTGTCCCCACAATTCACCATGAGACACCACATGTCCCCTTCCCCAAAAAATGGTTCCGATTGCGGCCTACCCTCAATATTTTAAAACCCAAGCTTCTTCCAAACCCACAATTGAGAATGGTTGTCGGCCTCGTGATCTTGGATGAGGCTTCATGATCAACAGATCAAATCTGCACTTTTCAAATCAATGGATCAGATCTTCCCCTTTCGAATCGAAGGCTGAGATCTGTTTCACGATTCGGGCTTTGGAATTTTCAAACCTTAGAACTCCTTTTCCTCTAAGAAAATCCCCTGGAGCCATGGATCTTATGATGCATGCCCTTGCTGATCAATGACCGATATCCCTTTGGGTCTTCGAACTCCAGATAAATCAAATCTCAAACCTCATTTGCCTTCAGTTCTTTTACCTGGAGTCGATAATCTATTGATGCGTGTCCCCTTGAATCAAGGATTTTGCTCCTGCTTTGGGACTTTGACCCCTTCAACCAGATCGAAAACCCTTATACTCCCTTCTCGATCAACGACCAAGATCTCCTTCGGGTCTCCAGGCTCTGGGAAAATCAAATCTCAAACCTTGCTTTCCTTCTGTGCTTTTACCTGGAATTTTAGATCTAACAACGTGTGGCTTTCTGGAATTGGATGACTAAGACTTGCTCCAGGCCTTCGGGCTTCAAGTGTTTTGAAAGTGAAACATGAAAAACCCCACGGAGGAAAAACCCATGAAGTGAAGGATTTGTTGCCACGTGCTTCAACAGTTCAGGACTTTTGGCCACTTCAGGACTTCGGCCACTTCGAGACTTTGGGAGGCATTGCCTCTAAGATCAACGACTCCCTGCTGATTTTGGGATCAATGGTCCATGATAGATTTGGGATTTTGAGCTTAATCTCTTCGAAATTTCTCTACACTTCTCACTTCGAAACTATCGAAGGTCATTTCACCAAACACTTGGATCGGCTGCCACCTGTCCCCCTCAAGGTCAACAACTCATGCTTACTTTGGGGTTCGACTCTTTTCATGGCACTATACTTCATGAAATTATGAAAATTTGAATACCCATGGGCCACTAATATGATCCTCATAAAGGATCTCCACCATCACAAAAATGAGCCCACCTGTTTGTATTATAAGCCTGAAATGAGCTTGTCTGCATGATGTGCTCAGATGCTTTCTGTGCAGGCCACGAACTTGGATGACCTCCATCCCTTGACAACTATATGTGCTAACATTTGGCTCCACAAAGGATGGCATGCTCCCTGTGAGCTTCCAAGAATAATTAGTTCCAGTTACCTTATGCATTGGGCTATGGAGTCATGCTCAAAAAACATCCTGCTAAGGATTAAAGGCCAACAAGCACAGTATCCTAAAAATGAAAGAAAAATACATGGGCTCCAGGAGGAGCTTATTTATTTACATTCCTAGACTAATTGATTTTTACAAAGTGCTAGGTGAAAGAAAAATTCCACCATATCCATTCAAGTAACTCCCTAGCTGCAAACTTGTTTACTCTATCACTGATCAAAATAAAAACAATGCAACTGTGACACCAAAATGATTACACTTTTCAGCTCTCCTCCCAGTGCTGAAGTCGGGATAAAGCTGAGTGGCTCCAAGACATGAAGGAAATGCAATTCCATGTACTCCCTTACAGGTTCATAAAGAAAATGACAAAATCCACTGGGCTGGTGATATAAAACATGCTCTGTCTTATAGCTGCTCACACATGGCCGAATGTCTCTGGCAAGCACGGGTGAGCGAACGACTGATGTAGGCTAACTGATCCTAGGTGATGCTTGCTCATTTGCAGGCTTTGGGTAGGATATGAACTGTACATTTGGTTCTCCCTCTTCTTCTTCATGACTCTCCCAAGGATCAGAATCATAATAATCATAAACAAGAAACATGGGAAAGCTTTGCCCTTTGTCTTTTGTAAGCACAGAATGGTATATTTCCACACAATGTTTTTCCTCAATGTATAAAGGAAAAGGCTCCATGCTATGCTCCTAGAAATCCTCAAAATATGAAACATATGATTCCATGTGTATAGCCATAAGATCATGAATCGTGTGACATAATCCTAACTTCTTTAGAAGACCAGGCTTCTCCTCTGTAAATATCTCTCTTCTTGCAAATAAAAAACCTCCCTTCTCCTTCGAAAAAAACTCTCGATCATCAACAACTGCAGTCTCTTTTCCTTGTTGTTGTTCCATCTCTGATTCATAATCACTATCTTCTAGATCAAAATCTAAAACATGCTGACAATCTTCTTCCTTTGGCACATGCAAATTTTCAAGATATGATTGCATATGAACCCCCTCGATAGCCCTGATGTTCTCTTCAACTTGTTCATCATCTTCAAACAAGTATCTTAACGATGAAGATTTACTCTCTCTCAGGAGAAGGACCAAATCTGGATGCTGAGCCATGGCATAGTACACCACGACAATAGTCTTCATGGGTCTGATCTCCATAGGCATACTATGATAAACACTGTAAAACATCCTATTGAAGACAACCAAGGATTCCTCTTCCCCTCTCCTCAAGGCACTAAAATCAAACCAATATTGATCAAGGAACTTGTTCTCACCCAAACACTTTAAACATTCATGGAATAGCTCGGTCCAGGAGCCAATAGAACCGACTTCCAGACATATAAACCGCACAACAACATATCCAGACAGGGATTTTGAGAACAACCTCATGGAAACATCATCATGAATAATATCAAACTGATCGACAAAGATCTCAAAGGCCTCCAAATGTCTCTTAGCTGTAATATTATATTCTCCAGAAAACTGAGGAAGATACTCAAAGGAATAACAAGGATAAGGATGAAGGTCATGTAGCAGCCTTAAAGGTTTAAACAACTTTTTAATTTGAAAAGAAGTGGGTTGATAACGAGGATTAACAAGTTGATGGCAAGGCTCAGTAGGAATAATGGAGGGTAATGAGATTTGAGAATACTGTGAACTATTTTCAACCTCCTCAGGGCTACAAGGGTGATCAATTTCAAGAGGAGATGCAATACAAATCTACCTTTTACGAATAGGCAGAGGTGAAGATAGAAGATCAGTATCTACAACACAAGAAGAGGGCATGTTTTCTTGTTTCAAGGATGGATAAATAAGGGAATGCCTATAATCATCTGAATAGACAAAGAAGAGGATAATCCTATTTATATGTGAAGGGAGAGAGAGAAATGAGCTGATAAACAAGAACAAGATTTGAAGAATAAAGCTCATAAACTGATACCTGGTCTTCCCCTTCGGTATGGTCATCTTTTTGTCAACATGATCCTCCCCAGTGGATTCTTCGATTCTGGAGTCACCAAGTGCAATTTGCAATCTTCAATGGTTTTGATGTATGATGCACCTTCAGAATCAGAAGCTCATTGTCGTTCTTACCCAGGGAAATGTCTCCAATTTGTTCCCTGACAACGATGCCATGAATGTTAGCACTAAAAGTCATCCTCAGATTGCAGGAGGATAAGTCCAGTACCCATCATAGGTTTTTGGTGGATTTTGGTTTTATATGAGTGGAGGTCAATGGACAAAAATCAATATATGAATGATGTTCAACATAGAATTGGATAAGAAATGCCTAGGTAAGTAAGGGCCAATACTAACTTCAGTCAGTGAATTGAGTTTAAGTGTGAGAAGAGGGAAGACTTAGTGAGAAAGGTGAACAAGACTGCTATGAGCATTGGGCCTTCAAGTAGCATGGAGAAGAAAAAATCAGACTCAAGATCACTCTTAAGCTCAAGCTTCAAACACTAAAATATGTCCAAACAACAGTCACAACAACACAATGATCAAACCTACATCACCATGCAACTACAAAAACTGGACTGGATCCTCCATGCCTGATCCATTCAGTGTAAGAGGGGAAAACATTACAAGTAAGATGACTAAAACTGGTCATGATACCGTTGCAATCAAACCTACATTACAACAACATAACAACCCTCGACTGGATCCTCCATGCCTGAGTGTTTTAGCATTGGTTTTAGAAAGAGATGAAAAGAGGTTGACTTGTATTAATCTGAAAGTCTCAAATCTGATACATAACCAGAGAACAGTTTTGGTATAAAAAAATTGCAAAATAGGGATCTCTTCTCAACCAGTTGATGACCATAAAAAAATATTAAAACTATATATCTATACTCTGAACTACCCACCACCCTCAGGAGCGTGATCTGGCCTTCTCAGTCAAAGTTTTTTATCTGAGCAGTCTTCTGTCAGACTGTGCATGTATCCTTTCTGTCAGATGTGAGCTTAGCTCAGCATGGGCCTGTAGGAAAATTTGTCCACAGAGGTACCACGGGCTGACGGTTCAGTCCCCATGGCTAGGCCTTTCATGCCTTCCATTTATGGATTGAGTTGAGGTTTCAACAATCGACTCTATTTTCATTAACTACCTTCTCTTGGGAACTCAACGAGACAAAATGCCCAGGGGGGATCCACGTACTTGGCACTAGCTCCTTTTCTTTTGGCTCCCTTTTAAATGTGACCTAGGTCCATGACCTCACATAATTGCATGATTACGGGCATAACCAGGGATGGTTTGAAAGAAAACTTCTTTTGTCCCTGCAATTCACCACGAGAAACCACGCGCCCCATTCCCAAAACAGTGGTTCTGATTGTGGCTCGCCCTCAATATTTTAAAACCCGAGCTTCTTCCGACCCTGCAATTGAGCATGAACATCGATCTTGTGATCTTGGATGAGGATTCATGATTAACATCCTAAATCTTCCCTTTTCAAATTAATGGATCAGATCTTCCCCTTTCAAATCGACGAGTGAAATCTGTTTCCCGATTCGGGATTCAGACTTTTCAAACCTTAGAACTTCTTTTCCTTTGAGAAAATCCCCTAGAGCCATGGATATGATGACGCGTGGCCCTTATTGAGCAATGGCTGAGATCCCTTTAGGTCTCCGTACTCTAGAGAAATCAAATCTCAAACCTTGTTTGCCTTCAATGCTTTTACCCGGAGCTGGCGATCTATTGATGCGTGTCTTCTTGAATCAACGATTATGCTCCTTCTTCGGGACTTTGACCCCTTCAACCAGATCGAACACCCTTCTACTCCCTTATTTATCATTGACTGAGATCTCCTTCGGGTCTCCGGGCTCGGGGAAAATCAAATCTCAAACCTTGCTTGCCTTTTGTGCTTCTACTCGGAGTTCTAGATTTGGTGACGCGTGGCTTTCTAGAATCATATAACTAAGAATTACTTCGGGACTTTGGGTGTTTTTAAATTGAAACATGAAAAACCCTATGGAGGAAAAACCCCCGAAGTGAAGGATCTACTACCACGTGCTTCGACACTTTAGGACTTTCAGCCACTTTGGACTTTAGCCACTTCAGGACTTTGGGAGGCACTGCTGCTAAGATCAACGACTCCCTGCTTATTTTGAGATCAATGGTCCACAATTTCTTTTGGATTTTGGGCTTCGACTCTTTGGAATTTATCTGCACTTCTCACTTCGAAACTCCTGAAGCTCATTTCCCTGAACACTTGGATTGGCTGCCACCTGTTCCCCTCAAGATTAATGACTCATGCTTACTTCGGGGTTTGACTCTTTTCATGGCGCTATACTTCGTGCAATTCTGAATCTTTGAATACCCGGGGGTCGCTAATCTAATCCTCATAGGGGATCTCCACCATCGCAAAACTGAGCCCACCTGTTTGTATTTTAAGCTCAAAATGAGTTGCTCTGCACGTTGCGCTCAGACGCTTCCTGTGCAGACCATGAAATTGGATGACATGCAGTCCTTGACAACTATATGTGATAACGCAATGAACTTCCTACTTCTAAATAATATTTGGACTGCAACCTTTTTGCTAACACTAATGAACACCACATAATTATATTCTTGGTGTAGTGTTCGGGTCGAAAAGGAAGGAATCCAAATAATTGAGAAGAAAATAGGAAGTGTATGGAGAACGTGTCAAGGCATTGGATAGACTTCCAATTTACCAATGATGAAACACATGACTTAGATATAGAGAATTCTAAAAAATCAATGCAAAGGTGCATTGAATAGATATGCATTGAGAGTTGCAGTCATGCATAGTAAGTAGTAGAGTTACACTTATGCATAATAAATTGATATACTTGAGTGTATTATTGAATGCATTTTTGTGAATGCATGCATACATGTTATTTAATGGAAATGATTATGTTAACAACTGAAATGTTACAATTATTACTCACTCACAGAGTTGAAGACATTTCATGGGTTGTTANACTGCAACCTTTTTGCTAACACTAATGAACACCACATAATTATATTCTTGGTGTAGTGTTCGGGTCGAAAAGGAAGGAATCCAAATAATTGAGAAGAAAATAGGAAGTGTATGGAGAACGTGTCAAGGCATTGGATAGACTTCCAATTTACCAATGATGAAACACATGACTTAGATATAGAGAATTCTAAAAAATCAATGCAAAGGTGCATTGAATAGATATGCATTGAGAGTTGCAGTCATGCATAGTAAGTAGTAGAGTTACACTTATGCATAATAAATTGATATACTTGAGTGTATTATTGAATGCATTTTTGTGAATGCATGCATACATGTTATTTAATGGAAATGATTATGTTAACAACTGAAATGTTACAATTATTACTCACTCACAGAGTTGAAGACATTTCATGGGTTGTTAAGCATGGCAAAATGAAAGTTGCAATTTAAGTAGTTACATGAGCATTGATTACAAGAATTTTTTGTTTAGAAAATAGAGTAATGAACTTAGTGATATTAATTATGAACATGCATATGCATAGAGTGGTAATTTATTCTATTTAATAAATTACTTGATAGCTGGTGATGGAAATTGTTAAGTGTGGACATTTCTAGAATTACTTGTGAGCTTCTGTAAGTATTACAATAGAATTTTATGGTGCATGACATAATAATAATTTGTTGGTTGAATGCAAGATGGAAAATATCCTAGGAAAAGTGGTCTCAACTATTATACTACATAAATACATGATAAAAATTACTACCCGTTGTTTCAACAACCAAGAAAACTAAATTTTATTTATGGAATAAATTTGAATTTATAAAATGAAGTTTTTATAATAATCTCTCATAATAACTATATATGGGTGATACAGGTGAGTTGATATTTATTATAGCTGACATGATTGGAAAGAAAAACTAATGTTGGAAACACTGGAGCCCTATAAATGTAGAACCATGGTGGGGTTCTAGTAATGAGTTAGCGTTCCCCTTGTGTGTGAAAGCCTTGGAAAGATGGATCATCGGGAATGTGTAGAAGGGAAGGGATACCTAAGCCTAGAAGGGTGAGTGAAAAAAAGAAGATGCAACTCAAGGATGCTTATGGAATGGTAGCTGTCATAATGAGGGTGTGCCAAAAGGAATAATGAGTTGAATTATTTCATGAAGCAACTCTATGGAATAGAGAAAATGACTCCATTTGCGGTATGAATACATGAATTAGTGCTTGAAAGCAGAGCACCAAGTGGATAATAGGCTTCATTAGCAAATGCATGGAGTTTTTTTTTTGAGGAATTTTGAATTGTACATGGTATATAATGCATTGAGGATAATGCATAAATAAGGGGGAGGGGAATGTAATACCCCTAGGCTGAACCCCAATTGTAAATGTAAATGTAAATATGCTTATAAGTTTGTGAGATGATGATATAGGGTCTTTGGTCTGATTCCATGCACATTGAGTTAGTGCGTGAGAATCTCATACGAAAAGAAGAGTGTGCACATTCCATAGTTCCACGCACACTGGATTGAGTGTCTGATCTTAAGGCCAATGATCCTTTGTATATATGTTGTGTTTTATAGGCTGGTGATCTAGGTTATTATAGTCTAGAATGATTATATGATTATTAGGGCAGGGAGCCTGGATGCTAAAGGTCGTCGTGCCTATATTGTAATTGTAAATCATACTCATATTATTAATTAAGTATACCACTACATGCAGGCCGACCAAAAAAAAGAGATGGGGGGATAAAATCCACTAGAAAGGGGTAAGGGAGCTAAGAGTCTAGTAAAGGGGCTAAGCTAAAGGGGGCTTGAGCCTAATGGAATATTATATTAATATTCCTAAAAATTTAAAGTATGGATATAAATTTATATATTATATCCTAAGTTTCTAAAGGGGGGAAAAGAGAGTCCCTTGGGTGCCATGTGTCATAAAAGACATGCATATATAATAGGGATATTTAGTATATTTCCCATCATTCCTATATTATTCACAGAGGTTTTTTCCTACCATCCACTCATCTAGGCTACCATGGGTACTTGTACCTGGTTTGGACTGTAGGCTGAAGAGGCGGGTTATCAGGCCCGTGGTAGAGGAAGTGGGTTGTCAGGCCCATAGTCATTTCTCTCCAGGTGAGAGATTTTCTATGTCTAAGAAGCAGGTTGTCAGACTTGCGAGTAGCTTCTCTAGGTGAGAAACTAGTCATAATTGTTCCCTAGTGCGCTGGGCAATGGCTATAGGGATCTGAGACTTCTTGTCTGACTTGTTGTTGAAGCCTTGGAAGGAAAGTGGGGCAGCCAAGGGAATGTTAAGAAGAGAAGGGGCACACTTCCTAGGGTGGGACATGCATGTGGGGAATGAGAGACTGTACACCTGATCCAGATTATTTTCGGCACGAAATGAGAGCGGAGATACAATAAAGAAATGCACAGAGATATTGCATATATTCAATAATATACTAGAAATGTATCAGAGATGCAACCATAAACATAGATATACAGTAATACACGATTTATTTTAATCAAAGAAATGTACAGAGACTGTAAAAATACAGAGTGAAAGACTCGCTAGAATGGTGGCAGCTTATCTCTGAGAAGAGATGTGACGGCTACTCGCATTCGCAAGAAGATGGTTACAATGAGGCTCCAGAGGCATTTTTACAATAATCGGGAATGCCAAAAGTCCTAGACATCCAAAAAA
>SNQJ01S0037789.1:62312-93378 GCA_010110895.2 Picea sitchensis
TGAAGATTCCACTTGGGAAGATGAGTCTTTTATACAGAAGCATCCAGAGTTACTCAAGCATTGCAGACAACACTTGTCTCAAGGGGAGGGGCATGTTAAGCCCTAATATTGGCTCATCACCCCTTAATTGGGGCATATTATATTAGTGATGTTATTTTATTTATGTCGGCTTTAGGCCATTAATTGTAATTATACCTCCTAGTCTCCTATATATACCAAGGAGACATTCTCATTTTGAATCATCTTGTACTTCAACATTTAAGTAGGGTAAAAGGAGGTTTCCCCCTTGAAGAGGCTTATTATCTAAAATTATCTCTTTTTCAAGGGGTTGAGTACTTTTTCTGAGGTTTTTCTATGCTATATTGATATTTGGTTCTTAACACATTCACATCCCTGGAAGCGAGGTATTTAGTTCCAGAAAACTTTGAGTAAAGTTCATAATGAAACAAACAACCTGTTTAACTATTACAAGCCCAAGGTAAAACGTTACAACAGTAAAACATGAGAATTTATACTTCCAACACTTTTTATTTTTCCTAGGATCTACAGTGATAAAGGTTGGAATTAAAGCCACAGTAGTGAGAACAACATGTTTTTTTTTCACAATATCTTTTATTCCAGAATGTCGAAGAACAGTTCCAGTATGCCAAGAAAATCTAATCATATTTCCATTCCAAAAATGTTCGAGTTAGGACATAGTAAGAATCCAACTTAATCACTCGGCCAATTATACAATTTTAACGTCGATCCTCTTATTCGACTGTGAGGCAAGTAACAAAGGTAAAAACTAGCATTAAAATGAATAAATATATACCACATAGATAACTCTTTAGTCGAATCCTTCTACCGTTCGTTGCCTAGGCCCCTCTTGAAAGAGGCAATATGGAACCCAAATATCTCTTAAGTGGATGGCAAAGATTGATCCCGATGATTTCCACATGGCCGAACTGGTGCAGTCACGCCCTCACTGGCATGTCCGCTTCAACGGGATCTTCTTTCCCTCTCGGCCCGAAGAACTCCAAGGTTCCTCTATTTCCCTATCGAGAAATCTGCACCCACAGATTCTCTTCAGCATGACTCCCCTTTGTTCATTTGTCGGGAAATCAGAACTCGCAGCTTCGTGAGTCTTCTGCTGGTCACTGGGCTCTCGAACCCCCGAGACCCGATGGCCAGTCAACGCTAACTTCTTCCCATACTTATCAGGACTTCTGCTTTATCGCAATTTCACAACTCGCGATGTCATGCACCTTGAATCACCGACTCCCAATACCCGATGCGCCGAATCTCCGATGCACACATGTGGATTGACCTTTCCACACCCCGTCGCTTCGATTGGGATTTCTGAATTCACAGGATCGCGAATCTTGATGACAAAGGATTCAGGACTTACCTTTTCCCGATCCCTGATACTATGCCACCTGTTCTCTACTATCTCTTGCTGTGACCCCACACGACCCTTCCGTCGGGATATCGTGTTTCACGACTCCAATGTGCAAGAGTTTCTTACCTTTGAAAACCTCGATTCTCCGAACTACGACTCCTCAGGATTTCCTGACACGCGTCCTTACTGATGGATAGTTCCTATCTTGTCGGGATATCGCAGATCGCGATATCGCAAGTCTCATTGCAATCTTTTGGAGCTTCACCTTGCGAATCCCCGATACACGATGTCACGTGTAGATCCAATGGTCCCTGTGACTCAGGATCGACGACTCTGCCCTTCCTGAGCTCTGAACTTTTGGACGCACTTGCCGTAATATCCTGGCACCTCCATGAGATCTAACGGCCCACGAAACTTTGTGAAATCTCCTCCAAAGATTCCGTCCGTCCATTCTCCCTCTGATGATTCTGCAAAATGAAGAAGTGTGTCCCCATGAGACTCGTTCACTCGTTTTCCAACCTGCGACGCTTCTCTCAGACTTTCCACAGTAGCTTCCCTGCACTTACCCTTCTGTGAATTCAAAGGCCTATTCGTCCTGAGCTTTTCCACAATCTTCAACCTTCAGAAAGAAACTTCGCATGCACTCCTTGCGACAAATATTCAACAACGCTTAAGTGTTGAAGGCACTTGACCCTGTGCACACCTGCAGCAACAGTCTTCCAATACTCTACTCAGAATCGCAACTCTGAGACTTAGCTTGGCATGCACACTCCGTACACGACACTGTGCCTAACTGCCTCTTTGAGGAAATGAGTACAAAAGTTACCTCTAATTGAACCCTTCTGTCAACGCACTCCTTGCGGAAAATTCAACTGCACTCCTTGCAGGAATTCTTTGGTTCAAAATAGAGAAACAATTGAAACTAATTCCTTCTTCCCTTCATAATTCAATTTCACCATGAAATCACATACACAACATATAAAAGAAAATGTATAACAGGAAGTAAACATTCATGAGCATAGCATCAATGCACAGAGAAACAACACAAACCATGAATTTGAATCAAAGCTTTCTTCTATTAATTCAAATGTCTGTACATGGGTGTTCTTCATACACTATTCTCTGCTTGCTCTCTTCTGCTCCTTCTGAATGCTAATTCTCATAATACAATGATACAATGAGGGTGTCTATATCCGTTTTCCCTCTTGGACTCTAGGCTATCAAATATAGAATTAAATTCCTATCTAACTGCATTAAATCTATTAAATGCCGACTATCTACCAAAGGACGAGAGCTATCCGCTCAAGGTCCATTACAATACACAAAGTGCGCCTTCATAAATGGCTTCATTAAATACTTGCGCAACAATCCCAAAGTGTTTTCAAAAATTAGTGTTGGCTCGTTTGATGTGCTGGTGATGCTCCTGCATCATACTCCTCGGCTTGAAAACTTTCATGGGCTCCTGTCCATGAGCTCCTGCACGGTCTGTCCATGTTTTTGTATCACTGCTTCGCTCTCCCAGCTGGCATCTTTCACTGGGTGATTCTTCCACTTGACCAGATACTCAAAGTACTGCTTTTGTCTGGTCTTTCTACCCACTCTCTTGTCTAGTATGAATTCCCTTTGTGGCTTCTCTGCAACTGGCAATTGTTTCGTCCACTGGATCACTGTCTCCTCAGTTCCAGTCTGTGCTTCTCCATCCCTATATGGGTATAAATCTGCGATGTTGAATATCGAAGATATTCCGATACCCTCCGACAACTCAATCTCATATGCATTTTCCCCGAATTTTCTCAAGACCTTGCATGGCCCGATTTTCTTCATCTTCAGCTTATTGTATGTTCCCCTCAGGAACCTTTCCTTCCTTAAATGTGCTAGAACTATATCACCAACTTCAAACTGAAGTTGTCTTCTGTGTTGATCTACTCTGCGCTTGTACTCCTGATTTGATCTCAGTAGTCGTTCCTTCACCTGGCTGTGAAGTTCCTTCATTGCCTTAGTGAACTCTTCTGCACTAGCGATGCTAGTAGTACTCTGTTCTAAACCTCTCAGTTCAGAAACTCCCCTCGGCTGCATTCCATATACAACCTGAAATTGACTTTGGCTTGTGCTTCGATTCACTGAATCGTTGTATGCGAACTCTGCTTGTGGAAATATGTTATCCCAGCTGCTATGGTGTTCTATCACCAAGCTCCTTAGCAAGTCTCCCAGACTTATGTTGACCACTTCTGTTTGTCCATCCGTCTGAGGATGATAAGCAGAACTAAACACCAATTTAGTTCCTAGCTTCTTCCATAAGGTCCTCCAAAAATGCCCTATGAATTTCGTGTCTCTGTCCGAAACTATACTTTTCGACAACCCATGAAGTCGAGTGACCTCTTTGAAAAAAAGATTTTCGATATGAGTCGCATCACTGGTCTTCTGGCATGAAATGAAGCATGCCATCTTAGAAAACCTGTCCACCACCACAAATATGGAATCAACACCTCTCTGTGTCCTCGGCAACCCCAATACAAAATCCATGCTTATCGCCTCCCATGGTCTCTCTGGTATGGGTAATGGCTGATAAAACCCTGCATTCTGCTTTCTCCCTTTTGAATGATGGAAAATTCTGCATCTGTCAACAAACCTCTTGACTTCTGACCGCATCCCTGGCCAAAAATATGACTCATTCAGCTTCGCAAATGTTTTATCATGGCCAAAATGTCCTACCAATCCACCACTGTGTTTCTCCTTTAACAAGTTCTCCCTCATGGAGCATTTCGGAATACACAGTTGATTTCCTTTGAACAACAATCCCTCCTGGATCATATAATCTATCCAAGGAATCCTATCCCTGAGAACTGGATTCTCAGCTACTTCATACGCCTCTGCAAAATCTGCATCACTTGCGTACATGTCCTTGAGATTTTCAAAACCTAATTTTTTGATTCAGAATTCCTGCATCAACAAACACTTCCTGCTCAAAGCATCATCCACTTTGTTAGTAGTTCCTAAAATATGCTTAATCACAAATGTGAAATTCTGCATATACTCTACCCATTTAGCATGTTTCTGATTCAACTTCTCCTGTTGAGTCACAAACTGCAATGCATGATTATCACTATACAACACAAATTCTTTCGGGACCAAGTAATGCCTCCACTTCTTCAGTGCCTGTATGATAACATAAAATTCTTTATCGTACGTGGAGTATTTCAATTTTTCTTCATCCAACTTCTCACTAAAATATGCAATTGGTCTATCTTCTTGGCTTAAGACTGCTCCTATAACAAACCCACTTGCGTCACATTTCACCTGAAATGTTTTCAGGAAATCCGGTAACAACAAAACCGGTTGTTCTGTGATCTTCCGCTTCAACAGCTTGAAGCTCTTTTCAGCCTCTGCTGTCCAGTGAAAAGATTTATGCCGCTTCTTCATTGTGTCCATCATCGCTACGCTAATTCCACTGAAATTCCTGATGAATTTCCGGTAGAAACTAGCCAAACCATGAAAACTCCTCACCTCGAATACATTCCTCGGTGATGGCCAATTCTTGATCACTTCCATTTTATTCAGATCCATCTTCAATTCATTCGCCGAAATAACAAAACCCAAGTAAATGAGCTCTGTCTTCATAAATGAAGACTTCTTCATGTTTATCAACAGCTTCTCCTGCTGTAGCTTCCTCATCACTATGGCCAAATGCTTCAGATGTTTAGCCTCTGATTTACTGTAAATCATTATGTCATCCAAATACATGATGACAAATTTTCTGATGAATTCCCTCAGGACTTCATTCATCAATCTCATAAAGGTACCTTGTGCATTCATCAAACTAAATGGCACGACGAGCCATTCATACAGTCCTTCGTTGGTTTTGAAGGCTGTTTTCCACTCATCGCCTTCCCTCATGCGAATCTGGTGGTATCCTCTTTTCAAATCTATCTTTGAAAAATACTTTTCCCTACTCAAGCAATCCATCAGATCATCCATTCTCGGCAATGGAAATATGTACTTGATGGTTATCTTGTTTATCGCTCTTGATTCGGTACACATTCTCCAGCCTCCATCCTTCTTTGGACTGAGTACTGTCAGAATAACACATGGGCTCAAACATTCCCTGACCAATCCTTTGTCCAATAGTTCCTGGACCTGCCTTTTAACCTCTTCATTTTCTTGTGGCATCAACCTGTACGCAGCTTTGTTTGGAAAACTAGCTCCTGGTATGAGGTCTATATGATGACTCACACTCCTCATCGGTGGCAACGAATGAGGTAATTCGTCCACTATGATGTCAGCGAACTCTTCCAGTAGTTCCTGAACCTCATCTGGTAAATCATCTACTCTTGTGCTAGTCAGAACAATTCTTGGCTTCCTGACCACAAAGAATTGTGGATCTTCTTTCTTCTCCACCTCTGTAAGAATCTCCTTCCCACTCATGAGAAGTATTGTGTTACATACTTCCGTCTTCACTTCCTTATCTTTTATCGAAAGCAACCTATGGCTTCTCCCATTCTTCTCCAGGGTATATGTGTTCATTCTCCCTTCATGAATCACATTTATGTCATATTGCCATGGTCTACCCAGCAATAAATGACATACATCCATGGGAATGACATCACAGAGTACTTTATCATTATATCCTCCGATTTTAAATTCAACCAAGCATTGTTTAGTAACAGTTACCTAGTGTCCTTTATGTAGCCATGAAACTTTGTATGGACTGGGATGATCAGTTGTCTCCAGCTCCAGCTTCTCTACCATCTCGGTTGAAACGAGATTATCCGTGCTACCGCTGTCCACAATAACCTTGCATACCCTATCCTTGGTTTTGCAAGATGTTCTGAACAGTCTGGTCCTTTGAGCTGAGTCCTCCACCTCCTTTCCGGGTGTTAAGAGAACTTTACGCATCATCAATGACCTTCTGCATTCTGTGTCCTCGGCCTCAACATCCCGCCTCTGCGCTTCGGCGATGTGAGCTTCTCCAATGTCCTTCCTTTTCTCTGGACGCTTGTATGACTTGTGCCCATTATTTCCACATGTGAAGCATGTGATTACTCCACCTCTTCCTCTTCCTCTACCTCTGGTACGAGGAAAAGTGTTGTTGTCAGCATATCCTCCACTCTGCTCTGTATGCTGCCCTCTCTGATCAACATATGGCCCTCGCTGTGAGGTCCCACCTCTTTCTACCTTACCTTGAGGTTTCTTCCATTCCTCCTTGGGATTTTGGTATTTATCCTGGGCAACTGCCTTGCCTCTGGGTTGACTCCTGCCTCACCCTCACTGACCTTGCTTACAGCTCAACTTCTCTTCTACTTTTAGAGCCATATGATAAGCATCCTCTACTGTCTAAATGGTAACCATGCTCAATTCATCCTGAATGTCGTATCTCAGACCATTTAGATATCAAGAAACATTTTCATCATCGCTCTCCCAATGACCTGCTCCGATGTTCAGTTGATAGAATTCCTCAGTGTATTCTTTCACTGTCATCAGCTTCTGTCTCAGGTTCTGCATCCTCCTGAACAGATAAATTTGATAGTCTCTTGGGATGAATTTCGCTTTCATCTTCGCGATCATTTGATCCCAACTCTTGATATTCTGCTTGCCCTTGCAGCGTCTGTCAACTTGTAGCTCATCCCACCATAAGGCTGCATGTCCTTTCAAGCGCATAACAACATGCTTGACCTTCTTATCCTCTTCAATATCTTCATAATCGAAGTAGGTATCCAGAGCTCTAATCCAATCTAGTAGCTCCTCTGCATCCAGATTTCCCTCATAGACTGGAATGTCCATCTTTGCCTTCGCACCCATTCTGGTGATAGCTTTAATTAGACGTTCATTCGCTGCATCCTCGGCTGCAACTTCCCCTTCACATTCAGCTTCAACTTCATCTTCTGAATCGCTAAAATCCCTCACACTAACTGTGCGTCTTTGTGATGTCTCCATCTCCTCGAGTCTTGCTCAAAGATCTCTCATCTGTCTCTCCATTTCTGGATTTCCTACCATCCTACCTCTTTTCCGCACCTCTCTATCCTCTGGATCAGGTGATTTTCTCTCTCTTCTGGGCAGCATGGTGAACTCTCTCTCTCTGCTACAGAAAAAAAAGAGTCAACCTCGCTCTGATACCACTCTGGTGCAGCCACGCCCTCACTGGCACGTCCGCTTCAACAAGATATTCTTTCCCTCTCGACCTGAAGAACTCCAAGGTTCTTCTATTTCCCTATCAAGAAATCTGCACCCACATATTCTCTTCAGTGTGACTCCCCTTTGTTCATTTGTCAGGAAATCAGAGCTCACAGCTTCGCGAGTCTTCTGCTGGTCACTGGGCTCTCGAACCCTCGAGACCTGATGGCCAGTCAACGTTGACTTCTTCCCGTACTTATCGGGACTTCTGCTCTATTGCTATTTTGCAACTCGCGATGTCATACACCTTGAATCGCCAACTCCCGATACCCGATGCGCCGAATCTCCGATGCGCACGTGTGGATTGACCTTTCCACACCCCGTCGCTTCGATCGGGATTTTAGAATTCACGAGATCGCGAATCCTGATGCCAAAGGATTCGGGACTTACCTTTTCCTGATCCTCGATACTATGCCACCTGTTCTCCACTATCTCTTGCTGTGACCCCACACGACCCTTCCGTCAAGATATCACGTTTCGCGACTCCAATGTGCAAGAGTTTCTTACCTTTGAAAACTCTGATTCTCCGAACTCCGACTCCTCGGGATTTCCTGACACGCGTCCTTACTGATGGACGGTTCCTAGCTTGTCAGGATATCGCAGATCGCAATATCACAAGTCTCGTTGCAATCTTTTGGAGCTTCACCTCGCGAATCCCCGATACACGATGTCATGTGTAGATCCAATGGTCCCTGTGACTCAGGATCGAAAACTCTGCCCTTCCTGAGCTCCGAAATTTTGGACACTCTCGTCGTAATCTCCTGGCACCTCCATGAGATCTAACGTTCCACGAAACTTCATGAAATCTCCTCCAAAGATTCTGTCCGTCTGTTCTCCCTCTGATGATTCTGCAAAATGAAGAAGTGTCTCCCCACGAGACTCGTTCACTCGTTTTCCAACCTACGATGCTTCTCTCAGACTTTCCATGGTAGCTTCCTTGCACTTACCCTTCCGTGAATTCAAAGGCCTATTCCTCCTGATATTTTCCACAATCTTCAACCTTCAGAAAGAAACCTTGCACACACTCCTTGAGGAAAATATTCAACAACGCTTAAGTGTTGAAGGCACTCGACCCTGCGCACACCTGTAGCAGTAGTCTTCCGATACTCTGCTCAGAATCGAAACTCTGAGACTTAGCTTGGCCTGCGCACTCCCTGCATGGCACTGTGCCTAACTGCCTCTTCAAGGAAATGAGTACAAAATTTACCTCTAATTGAACCCTTCTGTCAACGCACTCCTTGCAGACAATTCAATTGCTCTCCTTGCAGGAATTCTCTGGTTCAAAATAGAGAAACAATTGAAACTAATTCCTTCTTCCCTTCAGACTTCAATTTCACCATGAAATCACATACACAACATATAAAAGCAAATGTATAACATGAAGTAAACATTCATGAGCATAGCATCAATGCACAGATAAACAACACAAACCATGAATTTGAATCAAAGCTTTCTTCTATTAATTCAAATGTCTGTACATGGGTGTTCTTCATACACTATTCTCTGCTTGCTCTCTTCTGCTCCTTCTGAATGCTAATTCTCATAATAAAATGATACAATGAGGGTGTCTATATCCGTTTTCCCTCTTGGACTCTAGGCTATCAAATCTAGAATTAAATTCCTATCTAACTACAATAAATCTATTAAATGCCAACTATCTACCAAAGGACGAGAGTTATCCGCTCAAGGTCCATTACAATACACAAAGTGCGCCTTCATAAATGGCTTCATTAAATACTTGCGCAACAATCCCAAAGTGTTTTCAAAAATTAGTGCTGGCTCGTTTGATGTGTTGGTGATGCTCCTGCATCACGAAACCCCTGCACAAATTTTCAAGAAATATACCATTAATAATCATTCAACAGAGGTAAGGCGAATAAACTAAAAAATGAGTAATAATAGGAAAGGAATTGTAGAGTCATACTTAACTTTAAATGGAGGGATCCGATATCCTTTGCTGTTGTGCCGAGATGAGTAACATTCCAGAACAAAAGGGGAGGAGGAGCCCAAGACTCCTTGATGGGTACCCTCGCAAGCACAGGGTCCCACCATTAGTGATAAGAACCGAATTAATATATCAAAAGACATTGCAAGAACTGAATATACAAATTACCATTACAATGAAGAACGTGAGTCACATAACGAGAATGGGCCAAATATTTATTCTAATTAGAAGTATTGAAATTGGAAGCCATAGATCAAATAACACCAGTAAAACCTATTTAATACCACTTGTGAATTAGTTTAGTTAAGGAAAATAAAATACAGGGTCAACACTATGCCGAAAACGCCAGACTCGTATGACCTTTGTAATACACTCAGACTATAAGTAAATGGGAACGAAAAGGATGAACCCGATTTTTCTTTGTATACAATGAAGGGTACAAAGATTTTGATTTAGGGTTAGGCCGATTGTCAGTTTTAGAAAACATTCAAATAAGAGGTTACAGTCTTAAGAATTCATCGAGTAGTTGGGGAAATAGAGAACTCGAAATAAAACCCAGTACCAGACACTCAACCAGGATAGGAAAAATCATTCAAATATTGCCAATAAGATTCCTGTGTCATGAAATAAGTATATCATACAGGCATAGTACAAATCCCTAACCTAAACGAACTTCTGGGCCATAGTCTCAATGAAGCACAACATGTGATATCATAGAGAGAAATCAACGAATGAAATCAATGAATGTAGGAGACGACTAATGAATGACTTATGAACAAAACACTTCTTGCGTGAATTCGTTGGGAGGGAATACAAAGAACAATAGGCCGGAAAAACCTTGCAGAGTGTCTGAGTAGAATTTATAAAATTATAAGAGTCACTTACCAGTAGGAAGAACAGTCCTGGGAGGCACCCCAAGCTGCCATGCTCCCCACACAGAATGAATGCCAAGAAAACAAGGAGAAAATGCAGAGTCCAACTTCGGAACAATTTTCACAAAAGTGACAAGAGAACAACTACTGTAGCCCTAAAGCACGAACCCCATGTAGAATGAATGTTGAGGGTACAATGGGAAGCACGGCCATGTGATGTAAGTGACTTGGCATGTTTGGGTTGGACAAAGGTATAGGGATGGACCTCGTTTCTTACCTACCTCCATTAATTGTCGGTTAGAGGTTAACTCTTGACTGATAAAAATCTCCTGTCATATTTAATGGATTGACAAAGTAAATTGTGGGTTTTCTCGAAAACCTACGTTTCGTTAGCCTCTAACTACTACCAGTCCAGTTAGCACCAGTTAGTTAGACTTCGCCTAAATCTGGTAGATTTTAACCAATTGTTAGCATAGAGTTTTATTTCTAACTAGAAAAATTGTTAGGCTGGGTTGTNGAAAACCTACGTTTCGTTAGCCTCTAACTACTACCAGTCCAGTTAGCACCAGTTAGTTAGACTTCGCCTAAATCTGGTAGATTTTAACCAATTGTTAGCATAGAGTTTTATTTCTAACTAGAAAAATTGTTAGGCTGGGTTGTGAATGCAATACATTCAACTAACTAAAGTGTTTACCAAGGAAGCCTATCCAAGACCTTGGTCATCTATGGAAGAATAAAAAAACTACATATAACGCTAAGATAAATAACCCGACACCCAATACTTTGTGTATAAATTTTTATTCGTGGTCTTGGAGTTTAGTCTTGCGCATGTATATGGAGGTATGTTTAAAGGAGATGCTAGGATCCTAAGTCTTATGCCTAAGTTTTTAATTTCAAATTATTACCAAGTATAAACTTATAACCACATATAAAAGCTAGCATGACTTAAACGAAAATTGAAAGAAAAATGCTAGATTGTGGGTCTGTCATGTTAGGAAAAGGAAATTGGGTACATTGGGTATCAGAGTTTTACAATGGAAATAAAAGGGTATTTATTTTATTATAAGTCTGTTCTTACATAATTAAAGGTTAATGTCCCTTAGAAGATTTTTTTTATTTTTTATGATGAAAATGAGGTACATTACAGAGGAACCTGGTAGGTCTGCATGCAGTTGGTGATATTTTTATCAAATATAAGTTTCAATTATTTGTTAAATTATGTGTTTCATCATTATTTATGCATTTGTTCTTATGGGTTTTTCTTGTGTATGCTGCATGTGTATTTCTATTATTATTCTATATGAATGTGTGTATTTGCAGAATATTTATATGTTTTAATTTTATATAGTTCGAAAATTTTATGTGGCATATCCCAACAGGTCGTTGGGGATGTTACACATGTAATATTTTTATCTATTACATAAGGACACTAACCCTTTTGTCTTGATGAAGAAGTCCCAACAAGTGTTGGTGGAGGCATACAGGTGGATGGAATGTTAGCTTTACTTCGATAACTCACTCCCATATTTTGTCTAGAGAAGGTGTCCTTTTCATCCACATCAATTTGTATATTCAAAAATTGAGAGCTTCTTGATATGGTTAATTTCAAGCATGCATTATCCCCTTTCCACCTATGCCTAAAAGGTGTTTCTGAAGCCAACTATAACTGCCAACCCAACCCAAAGATGACCATAAGCATTGCATGTCCAATGGTTTGACCCACCACTTTACATTCCCCATTCTTTATTTATTGTGGGGTTAATTACTTTGGTTTCATATAGCAAAAGGGTTCTTTTAGGATCAAATGTCCCCTTTCCATATTCAACCCACACCTTTGATGGGAAAAAATTGCCTTGGGTTTCACTTATCTTTGATGATGTCAACTCTGAACTCCAGTTTGTATCCCAATATGACCCTGTACTTCAACAGTATAATCATTGTCAGTGTCATTTTTATTGGTGGAGTGACTCATGTTGATAGGTTGAAGTTTTAGGTGCAGATTTTTAATTTTTTTGGCAACTTGCACAAGGGATTTTAATTAAATTTTACCCACTAAATTTGTTTTTGAATTTTATATAAGAATTGTATAGATATTTCAAGTTGAGCACGTAACAATAGGATTTTCTTTTGATGTATAATTAATGTTATAGGACATGGGGATTTGATTATGGGGATAGGAGTAAGTAGGGGTCCCTAATATAGGAGACCTTGTCTTAAAAAAAAAAAAATCCTCATTGTACAATGTAAATTCAAATTTATAAGTGATACAACCACAATTCTTCAATTACCATTGTATTTGATATATCATATTATCATATTTAGTATTGAATCAATGGTACATGCACATCTAATTTTCAATTTTTTTACTTATAAGAAAATGAAAGACATTGACTTAGATTCTATCATTATAAATAGTACTAAGTAAATAGTGAACATTGAATTTATAGTAAATTAAAATTGGTAAAAAGTATTAAAGAGTCAAAGACTTAATGATCGGTGTTTATAGCCAAAACTATACATTAAAATGGAAAGTAAAACTAAAAGCGGCTAGAATAAATCAACATCAAATGAGCATTAATGAATCAATGACATTGATTAGTCCTCTACATGAGCACCCATATACTGTATGGAGTCATCAGGACCATCAATGGTAGTGTTACTATTCGAGTCAGAGTCACTCTCATGAATAACCAATGAAACACCAACCAAACTATATTGCACCTCATCTAGTCCATTCTCCCCATCTATCTATGTACCCTTCTTTGGATCTACATCCCATTGTGTCATCACTCCCCTCCAATACTCTTGTGTCTTCCTATGCACAATATGTAGAGCACCAAGTTGGATACCCACTAAATTTTGCTAATGCGAGTTACTAGATTGTTGAGTGCATGCACACAACAATGGGCCCAAAACGAATTCTTGTATTTTCTCCAAAATAACAACACAACTGATATATACATTACCATTTCATTTGTAACAACAAGCGTGAGATTGACAGGCCCAACCTCCTCTATAATATCTCGAAGAAGATCAAATTGGAATGATGTGTCTTTGTGCTTTCTAGAACAATAAATAGCTCTATCAAAGAAAGGCCCTACTTCATATGTAATTATGATGTTGATAATTGGAAACTATTATCACCCATATCTATCTTATCTTCTCTTTCTTCACATTAATATTGGAAACTTTCCTTTCTAAAACCATTGTCCTTAACTTATGTTCACCTAGGGGTACATATGAAGGCCCCGATGTTACAATTCCCTAAACCATCTCCTTTTAATAAGGAGATAAAGTAACATGGAAAGGAATTCCAATGGCATCTTGTATTATCATCATTGTGGTGTATTATACATCCTTGTAATAGTGCAACCTTTTACATAATAAAAATATGTTAAGTACCTGAATAGATCTGCAAATATACTTCAGAAATAACCAAGAATAAAATAAACCATTCAACAATAACGAACAAAACAAATACTCAAAACCTTTGAGGTAGGGTAATACCATATATTAATCCTTAAGGAAGGATAACACTACTCAAGCAATGCTTGATACATTCACAATATTCTTCACTATGCATCAATACATTGCTCACACTTCTTTATATAGAACTCTCTATCTCCTAGGAAATTTCTAGAAATCCTTCTGACAGTTATTATATCTAACTACCATAGTGGAAATTATTTAATAATATAGTGGACCTATTCCACCTTACATTGAATGGATTCCACTAATTATACATAATCACATTCCCATTGGGTACCTCCCTAGGCACCCCACATTTCCCCATTAGGTATTCTACATTTCATCCCCCTTCATATGTTTCATCCTCGAAACACGAGAAGAAACCATAAAGTATGACTGACTAAGCAATGTAGGAAACTAGTACCAAGTATGACCATCGATCCATCCTAATGGAAGATGAACATGATGTCCAACTGCTATCTTGCCACCCTAATCTTGCTCCACATCATGCCGATGTTTCCATGGGATTGGTTCTCTAGCCTGATGTTTTCTTGTAGTGTTGTCAGGCCTCCATGTACCTCCAGATTGGTTTCATTTTTGGTTCCCTGTTGGTGCATAAGTGTTTTGAATCTCATGCCCTTGCCTTGATGATTTTTGTTTCTCTATATGATGTGGATGACGAGATACCACAATTGTAGGAATCTATTATTTTTTCTTCAAATCTGCAACACATTGTGCGTTTGATTCAATGACCTCCTTAGGTTCTTTATTGTGTCCTTATTGTGGTTTTATTTCATCGCCTTCTGTAGACTCTGACTCTGATTTAGAATCAACAATAACTTCTTTGATTTCCCCCATAGGCCCTTCTTTATTACTAAGAGACACATCTTGCAATGTAATTTTTTTTTTCTTGTACCACAAATTTAGAAACTTCTTTTGCACATTAATATTAATTGTACCAACTGATTCCATCCAAGGATATCCAAAAACTATATCCTTATCAGCCATATCTATAGCATGAAAATCAGAATGCAACACATAACACATATGTATCCATAGTGAGCTTCAAATCTTTAAAAATTTGAATATTTTCACCTTCAACCTATGTGCTTTGAATATTCTTTGGAGGAACTTGCAATCTATTAACCAATTGAACATCGATAAAATTATGCATGCAACTAGGATTAATAGAAACAATGATATTTTCTTTTTGAATACATCCTGGAACCTTTAATATAGAGTTTCCACATGAAAATAAGGCCGCGGTGCTTTATTTATCCTTAAACTTGGCTTGAGACCACTTGTCTAAAAATAATTTTTTAAATGCTACATCGTAAAGTGCCATCATCTTGGTAGATTCCAATGATCGCCACCATATCTCAGCATAATCCACTAAGCTAGTGGATAGCTTTATTCTCCAAGTTATTGGATTCTCTGATTTTAGAAATTTTATGAATTCTTCAATACTAATACCATCATATTTTCTTATGAAATACATATTTCTTGGAAGGAATGTTCAACATAAAACCATGGTTTAAAAATAACTTACTGTGCAATTCACACGACTTTTTCCGGAAAAACCTTGAAAAATTATCGAATTTAAAATGCTCCTAACTTTACTTCCCAAACTCCTTTTCAACTGATTTGTTTTTGAAATTGGACATTTTTTTCGAGAGGAATTCAAATATACAATTTTTTTTCCAAATTTGGCTCATAAAGTTTTAGATCTGAACCTAAAGTGCGTCGCCCCATTTTTTTCCTTAAAACAATTATGCAAAAAAGAACAAAAAACATTCTTCCCTTCTTTGTCCAAGGAAAGTTCTTTGATACCTATTGTTAAGTACCTGAATAGATCTGCAAATATACTTCATAAATAACCAAGAATAAACTAAACCATTCACCAATAATGAACACAAGAAATAGTTAAAACCCTTGAGGAGGTAACACCATATATTAATCCTTAAGGAAGGTTAACACTCCTCAAGAAATGCTTGATACATTTACAATATTCTTCACTATGCCTCAATACATTTCTTACACTTCTTTATATATCACTCTCTATCTCCTAGGAACATTATAGAAAACCTTCTGATATTTATTATATCTAGCTACCATAGTGGGCCTTATTTAATATAGTGGACCTAGTCCACCTTACATTGAATGACTTCCACTAGTTATACATAACCACATTCCCATTGAATACCTCCCTAGGTACCCCATATTACCCCCTCAAGTATACTACTAAATAACCCTTTTGTCCAACAGGCACTGGTGGAAACATAAGGGTGGATGGGATGTTAGCTTTACTTTTTTAACTCACTTCCATGGTTATGCTAGATAAGGATCCATTTGCATCCTCAAAAGCTCATATATTTGCAACATGATCAATTTCAAACATAGATGAACCCCTTTACCGCCTATTCCCAAAAGGTGCTACCTAACCCTACTATAACTCCCAATCCACTGATGACCACAAACATTGCATGTCCAATGGTGTGACCTGCCACTTCAATTTCCCCATTCTTTGTTGGTTGTTGGTTTAGGTAGTTTGGTTGCATATAGGAAAAGGTCCTAGGATCAAATGTTCTCTTTGCATAAATTTCAGCCAATGCCTTTGATGGGTAGAGATTTCCTTGGGTTTCACTTAACTTTGATGATCTGAGGGTTCCATTCCCAATTTCAATATCTATCGAAACATGACCCTATTCTTCAACACCATAATCATTGACAATGTCATTCAAGTTATTGATGGAATCATTAGTTTTATGAGTTCAAGTTTTATGTATAGATTCTAATTTTTGGCAACCTACAACAAGGATTTTAACTAAAATTTGCCCACTGAATTTGTTTTTGAATTTTCATAGTTGATGAAATACACAAAGGTTGAGTTTAAACATTGGAAATGATAAACATGAAATAAATGTTGATTTTTCATAAGCATTAGGTTAAGCATGGATTTCATTCCATTTTATCATTTAACCATAGCCATAAATGTTGCAACAACTAAGATCAAAAGAAGAAACACCATGCACAAGAACACAAAATGTATCCTGGGAAACCCTTCTCAACAAGGGAAGAAAACCAACCAAATCCTTTGCTATAATCTTCAAGAGAAATACCTTTTTCACCAAGAAAGACCTAGTAGACAAGAGAGTGCTCAAACCATAGAACTCTAGCGCCCAAGAGAGGTGCGCACCTTTTTCCAACAAAGTGCACTTGCTGAAATTTCCAAACTTGCTTGAATGATCTATTCACACAATGGGGAATTTTTCTTTTACTTATATTAGACTTGTCCTATCAATTGAAGTGTCTATTGGCTCAACAGGGCCGACCTCTCCAAGTCATATTATTATTATTATAATTATAATTAATATTAATATTAATATGAATTATATTTTACATTTAATATTAAACACATTAAGGTGGGGCCGACCTGTACCCTTTACATAACAAATAGGGTTACAAGTAGGTCTGACTCTTGAACAGTATATAGAAAAGGATCTAATATACCCACTAGATCTCATCCACTAGGGGCACATCCATAGGGATATCATATCTCTAATTCACTGCATTACATAGAAGAACCAGGTCTTCACATGTTCACCTGTTCTCGTCCTCATGCACTTCAACTCTACAGATCTACTTTCCCACTGCCATCGATAGGAGAATCGTCTAGAGTCTTCTCATCAAATTTGATTCTCAGATGAGGCTAATACATCATCTTCATCTCTGTCTCATGAAGATGCACCCAAAACTTTGAAATTTCACACATTCACCTTGTGTTCAGCCACAGACACGTCCTAACTGAACAGATCACTTTTCCACTGGATAATCATTTGGATTTATTCTCAACTCTCTAAATGGAGGATGTCATCTCTACATTCCCAGATCTATCTCAGGCAGGAACCACATACCCTTATTAGATGATTTCTCTCATTTTTGTAAGCTGAGATAAAGAATTCACATCGCTGCAATGATCCACACCTGACAAGTTTGTAAGCTGGAGAATGTATCACATAGTTGCAATCATTAATAGTACCTCTCATCTAGGGAGGTATTATTCATCATGCCAAGTATCATAAAAATGTACTTTGAATTTTGATTTTGGCTGGAGTCATCAATACTCCCTCTTAACTCGGAAGGCGTTCTTCACTAAGTCAGTTTGGTGTAAATGTTTGTAGTCTTCTCTGTTAGAAAAAAAGGACCGTGGAGAAATAAAATAAAACAAATGTGGAAAAAAAACACAGAAGATACATAATACAAGAGAGACATGGATTTACATGGTTCACCTTGATTATGGAGCTCGCCCACGGAGAATACCGAGGTCCTTCCTTTATTATTATCCAACAAATGAAGGGATACAACCTACAACAAAACCTACGTAACTTCCTCTTCTTTCTCTGAGTCTCTTCTCTGAGAATACAATATTTTCCATCAACCCTTAGCCACAATACATTTCCCTCATAAAGAGGGTTTCCTTCCAGGAAAAAAACCACAACATAATCTCTCTTCTACCATTAGATCTGACCTTATAATGAATGGTCCATATTTACAATGAAATTACAATATACATTTACAAGACAATTTTTTTTTTTTTTTTTTTTTTTTACAAGGAAATTTTTCCTTCATATGGGGTACCCCCCGTCTGCACTCTCCCGCGTGGAAGTGTGTACATATTTCTGGGGTTTAAATACTTCATGTGGTATAAATATGGCTGAAAGTAAGAAATACCTCACGAATCAGGAAGATGATGGGCTCCACAACCAACATTCTAGATTGTAGGAAGGAAGGTACTCCAAGTATAGGATTTTTCTTCTACAACATGTCTCTAACATAAGGATATCTCATCGTGTTTCAATCCAATAGGAAAAACTGGGTTCTCAAGGAACTTTACTCACGAGGTTTCTTGATTATTATCCTTGGGATGCATATCATGGTAAAGTAAATATGTCAAAAGTTTATGAAGCCACATTGCTTTTCTCATGTTGATTAAGGTTGGATTTGTCATTATGTCAACCCTTGAAGAAAAGCTTATCATATCACAAAGGTTGGAGTAATGGACTAATATTGTTGATAAATATGACTCATTGTGTCTTGTCATGGTTGATAATAAGTAGAAATGGATGAACTCAAAAGTGGTCCCCTTATGATTTGAAAGCCCTCAAGGAAGATGCTTTAGCAGTTGAGTTATCCTAGAAGTATGGTTAGAGAACTACATGCTTATTTTGGAATAATGAGATGAAATCCAGTGATTTTTAGTGAAACATCCTATATGGATAGTTCTTTTCATTCCATTTCGGTGGTATGTGGAATGTCACATAACTCCTCCATGGTTAGAGAGTTATGGCCATGAGAAGTTGGAGAACCAGGGTTTGGGTAATGGACCCAATTTTGTTTGATGGATAGCAGTAGTTTTGATATATTTTCAGATAACACTATTCTATATTGATAGTACATGTTATTCCATTTATGGTGGTATGTGGAGCGTCACATAACTCCTCATGGTTTGGGATTTATGGCCTTACGAAGTTGGAGGGACCCTCATATGTCATCCTAGAAACTAAAAGGTCAAAGTAGTCAAAAGTGGTTTAAGAGATTTTAAAAGGTAAAGCCAATCAAAAGTGAAGTAGTTGATGAGTGTACTATAATTTCAAAGTGAATACAAAATAGAAATTAATTCAATAATAATTTTAATGGAGAAATTAGAAGTGGGTTAACCCTAAAATAAAGGAAAGTGGGCCAAGTGACCTAGAGATGTTTTAAAGGAAGCTACTTGAAGAGTATAAATGGGTATAGGGCTCTCTAATTTAAGACACCCTTCAGAATATTGAATACCTATGGGTTTATGAGGTAAACAAAGGATATATAGTAAATTTAGGAAAGTGAAGAAAACAAATTCCAGATTCAATGAAGGATAAGTTCTTTTGATGATGCTTTCAAGGTATGTTTTTCGAGGTCATCTCACCATTTTCTCAATAACTATTTTTTATAGAATGATTCTGGTTCAATTTCTATACCATTGAGGAAAATATCCAAGTATCTATGGTAAAAATTGATCTTATTGGGTCATTTTATTTTTGGAGTTACACTCAATTATGGAAAATAGGGGTTGTGGCTGAATCACTGAAACCAAGTAAAAACGCCAGTTTAGTTAAAGAAATGTCATAACTTCTTCATATAGGATACAAATTTAGTAATACCACCAAATGTATTTGGTTAGAATTACAATATTTGGTAGTATGTTGTGTAACATTTTCGAATCAATTCAACAAATATTATATGTGGAACTGCATGCTCTACAATGTGTCTCTCTGGAATAAGCTAGAATTCAACAAGGGTGTGCCATTTTTTGCCATAACTCATTTTATCAGAGGTTCCAAACAGGTGAAAACTAGATGAATTGCATAAAGAAAACTGAAAAACATTGTGTATCAGTTTCCTATATTTATTCATTATAGGTACAAAGTTATTATTATTTCAAGTTAGAGGTGTTGTTGCCTAATCCAAAACTAGTCTTGTGAGACTAAATAAAATGTTTATAGAAAATGATAGTCTCTTGTTTGTTAAAGTTAAGGAAGGTTTTAGGTATGTGATCATATACACTAGGTCTATTACAAAGTTACAAATCATATTTGGATGATAGAAATTGATTAGGGATTTTAGTTTGAAATTACAAGAGTTGGGTACATGGTTGAGACAAGTAGTTGATGAGTTGGAACATACATAGGGTGTATAGTTGATGATGTTGGTACATATTGATGAGTCATAGTTGATGATGAATTGACACGATGGTGCATACTTGGTACATGGTTGTTTTCACTTGTTCGGGTACAAGTTGATTACAAATTATTTGGTACAGGTTGATTACAGTTAGTGCATGGTTGATGCTCTTGTTTATGGTACATGTTGATTACAAATTTTTGGTACAAGTTGGTGCATGGATTATGCACTTATTTATGGTGCATGTTGATTCTGGGTTGAGGTATAGGTTTATGCATGGTTTATGCATGGTTTAGTATATGAAAATAGAAGGCTGACTTGTTATGCCATGCAAGCACCACTTCACTTCATTAAAATAAACTTTACAGGGACCCTTACTTCATGTATTAAAATATGCAAGATAATTTTATGTGCCAAGTTTATGGAAGGAATCTTCTTGTAAATGCTTGTGTGTGAGGGCAATGTTCTTTAAGATGGTTAAATATGTACTTGAAATAAATAGACAGCAACCCATATTAACTTACAACAAAGAAACCATCAAACTCACAACAAGAACAAGGTGATAAAGGGAGTTCACCCCCTAGGGCTACATCTCCTTGAGCCTCCATAATGGACATGGCTCTCTAGGATTAATTAGTCAAAATTTCTTTTACAAGATGATGCTTTCGACTCCAGTAGGAAAAGCTTATCTTTGGCACCATTGAGATCAGAACACGCAAAACCCAAAATGAAGCTAATGGAACTTTGAAAACGGATCATGGCTAATCAGGGCATGACCTCTTCTACAGTAATGACCATAAGCTTCCCACGATATTCTCTTTGGAAAAACACTTGTAAAAGTCCTCATGACCTCTGAGAAACCCTGTCCCAATGTTTGAGACATATCAATTGTGAAAATTATTATTCAATCATAGAAACAAACATAGGCTCACCAAACCATGTCCTCGATCAATGAGGCTTCAAGCTCCCTAGAGCTCACTGAAACTTAAATGGTGAAAACACGTAGAAGAAGTTTTGAAATGGCCTTGAAAACAACACCTTGATGGATCCATCCGTCCAAAACCCTAGGTGGGCTTTGCGACACCTCAATGAGCCAAAGCCGAGAGTTAGACCCTCCTCCATGATCCCTCCTTCTACTTTCTTGGGCCCGGTTCTCTGAGAGCATACCTCTGTGTGCATGAACCAAGAACACCTCCAAAACACATGTTAAAACCTAGCAAAGCGAGTTCAAAAATGGTCCAAAGCTGTGGGGCCGGTTAGAGGCATCCAACCCCCAACCACCCTGCTCGAGGGCACATGGATTACGCGTATGACCACCACTTAAAATCAAAGAGTTAGCAGTTTTATTACTGGAAATAGCAACGGAACACATGGCTGAGATTAGTTGAACGTTTAAAACCAAAACATAAACCGGTTCCCGCGCTCTGACTTGTGGGCACATGGAATGGCATAAAACCACGAGGGCTTAGTTTTAAAACCACATTGCACATTATACCATGAAGTATAAATCATGAGTTAAAAACCCCGCGCGATATACCATGGGTTAAGTTTCTAAACCCCGTGCGATTTGTGTTAACACAATGTTATACATATTACATTACATGCTTTTGAAATGACCACACACGTTTTCAATTGGCGGCTATATAACATGGTCACATGTATCGGAGCATAAAACCATGGAATTGAGGGCTAGACCTTGGCCTTGCTACATTTAAACAACAACCAATTCAAATATAAAGGTGTGGACATATATAAACACGAGCAATGGGTGGCACGTTGGTTAGCGGAGACTTGTGAAGACTTTACATGGGGGAAAGGTCACCGGTTTCGAATCCGGTCCGAGCCATACATTTTTTTACACATAAACCATTTAACCAATAAACGAGGGACATGTAAAACCCATGGATTGGGCCCGCGTGCCCTCATACCAGTCGCCACATAAATGACACGTGTTGTCTCCTCATTTTCCAGCAGTCAACCAACCATAGCTTGCCACATCATCACCACGATGCTACTGACATCATTCGACACGTAGGATGATGGCATCATCTATGCCGTAATCACCCTTCTAGTGGTGACCGCGTGTCCTCTCGGATTAGTAGCGTATTTTTAAAGGGTCAAAGTGCATTCCATGTCACTCCACAGGAACCACCCGTGTCACATGCGGACACATACACATGTCTGTACCGGACGTGCGATAATCTGTGCAGTTCTCAGATGTCACGGTTATGCGGATAGGTATAGTTAGCATCTAAAATTTTTGTTTGGCTCGGTGAGCAGAATCATGATATCTTCTCATCACAGGACTCGTTGAGAAGTAAATACCTTGATCGAGGAAGATGGAAGTGGGAATATGATAGCGGATTTTATTAGCATTCCGAGGAGCACTTTGAAATTGAATTTGACCCCACAGTCCGGTTACTGATCATTTAAGACTATTGGTACATGTTTACAATGGTATATCTCCGCGGTGATAGTGTGATAGTGATGCCATCATTTTAATTCTACTTGAGCGGAGTTAGACGGACAAGGGCCGAAGATTGGTTGTAGCCACCTTCAGGTTATAACCAGAGAACCTAGGGGGTTATATCCTCCTTCTGGTTTGTGTCAGAGAATCGGGGAGTTGGAGAATCCCTCAGGTTGTAGCCCGAGAAACCTAGGAGTTTGGAGCCTCCTTCCGGTTGCAACTAGAAAACAAAGGAAATTGGTTCTTCAATGAATGTAATTCTTCAAGACCTTATAAGATAAAACGGTAGTGGTTTTCTCGATTTGGGTTTCCATAAAACGGTGTCTTGTGTATGTGTATGATTGTTCATTTCATATTTATTGCTCATTATTGGATAATAATTCTACATTGATATAACTTACTTGGATTATTTGGAGAAAATGATTATAATTCGCTATTATTGATTCACCCCCTCCTCAATAATCCAACAATTGAGTATTAGATCAGGTTCCTTCAAAAATCATTTAACCGAAGGTAGATCATGGAAATTGCTGCTCATATAAAAATGGAATACCACACTTTGATGGACATAGGTATTCTTTTTGGAGCATAGGGATGAATACATATATCTGAGAATAAAGGGGTTTGATTTGGCAATCAATTGTAGATGGATTTTATAGTACACCAACAATTCCTGTAACAAATGACAAAATGATTGAAACTTCAATTGAGAATAGAATTCCAAAACTACAAATGCACTTTTGAATGGTCGATTGAAATGGTATTCACCAAGTTGCACATTGTAATCCTTAAAGAGATTTGGGAAAATATTGAAATATTTATGAAGGAGATACAAAAGTCAAGAAGAAAAACTTCAAACTTACAATTTCGGTCGAACAACTAAAAATGAAGGGATGATGTAGTCTTCTGACCTACTTCTTAGGATTGTGAAGCAGTGGAATTCAATCATGAGGTAGAGAAAGAAATTAAGGAATTTGTAATTGTTCAAAAGGTCTTGAGATCTCTTCCTAGCAAAGTTCAACCCTAAGATATGACACTAGAAATATTAGATCTGAACTCAATAAGCATGAATGACTGCATGGAATCTTCATAGCATATGAAATGAGCAAGAACAAAGAAAATCTAGATGTAAAAGAAGCGACCTTCAAAGAATCCAAAAATTCAAAAAAAAAAAAGGAACAAGAGAAGAATATAAGCAATGTGACATCTTTCGGAGAAGATGATGAAAGTGGTAAAACTGTAAAATAATCTCTTTGAACAAAGGGAACCAATGGTAGGGTATATAGGTAAGATTCCTTTAATTTGTTTTTAATTATGATGGTATTGGTCATTTTTACTAACAAATGTCCTCATAGAAAGAGAAATGATGAAGGTTACTCAAAGGCAAATACACATATAAAGACAAAGAGACTACAAGAAAATTTCAAGAAGAAGCTATCCATCCGTCATCCATCCATCCCGTCCATCCATTTCCATCCATCCATTCCATTCCATCCTCCGTTCATCCATCCATCCTCCGTCCATTCCTCCATTCCTTCCATCCATTCCATTCTCCATCCATTCCTTCCTCCGTCCATCCATTCCATTCCATCCTTCCATCCATTCCATCCATCCGTCCATCCATTCCATCCATTCCATCCATCCACTTCCTCCTTCCTCCATCCATCCAGTCCATCCATTCCGTCCATTCCCTCTACCATTCCATCCATTCCATTCCTCCTCCATTCCATCCATCCATCCATCCATCCATCCATCCGTCCTCCTTCCATCCGTCCACCTCCATTCCATCCATCCATCCTTTCCATCCATCCTCCTTCCATTCCTTCCATTCCTTCCATCCATCCATTCCATTCCATTCCTTCCTCGTCCATCCATCCATCCGGCCCATTCCTTTCCATCCATCCATCCTTCCATCCTCCATCCATCCTCCATCCAGGCTCCATCCATCCACCATCCATTCCTCCGTCCATCCTTTCCATTCCATTCCATCCATCTTCCTATACCTTTCCATCCATCCATGTCCATCCATCCTTTCATTCAGGCTCCTTCCATCCTCCTTTCCATCCTCCGTCCATCCATCCTCCTTCCATTCCATCCATTCCGTCTCCTTCCATTCCGTCGCGTGAAGCCGGTTTCACCTAAAGGTTGATTCCCGATGCTCTAGGTGTAATGCATTGGTACAGATGTAACCTCCTCAAACCCTCAAGATCGGAAGGATACATCAAAAGAAAAAGGAAATAGTCCTAATTGATTAAAAGGTACTCATAATTTCATTCACTATAAATTAGCCCAAAGCTATCAATTGCTAGCTGTATATGTGTCAGAGTTTCAAGTAGTGATTGCGGATGGAGGAACTATCGATTGCTTGAGGAAAATGCAATGGATCAATTTTACTATGGGGGAATATGTATGGAATAGTCCAATGATTGCTATACCCATGGGTGGTGCGGATGTTGTCCTAGGAATTCAATTGTTACAATCATTAGGAACAATGGCTTTTATTTTTCAAGAACTTTCATAGAAATTTTCATTGGAAGCAAAGAAATTGAGTTAAGAGGGTATCAAGGAAACTCGGTAGGGTGATAAGCTCTAATGACATGAAAACATTATTGAAAAGAGGGGGCATAAAGAAACGTTATTACTGCAATATACTCACTAGATGTTCAAACATATAAGCCATCTATTCCTCAAGAGATCCAAAGGATCATTGATAAACATTCCAAAGGTATTTGAAGATATTCCCAAAGGTCTTCCACCCATTTGAAATCATGATCATGAAATTGGCGTAATTCTGGGTGTTCCTCCTAACATCAAACCATCTGAGATACCCTTGAGGAGAGTGAAATTGAGAACATGGTTAAAGAAATGTTAGAATATTTTAGTATTATTAGACCTAGCCAAAGTTCTTACTCGCACAGAGTGAAGTAATGGTATTCAGAAAGATATCTGGTATATGTAGATTATAGAGAGCCCAACAAGATGATTATTAATGATAAGTTTCCCATTCTAGATACATTGTTAGATTGTTAGATGAACTACATGGAAATCTATTTCACAAAGGTGGATCTCTGTTCAGGGTATCATCGATTAGAATGAAGGAAGAAGATATCCCAAAAGACAACATTTCCAAACTCATATGAGGCCATTATGAATTTTGGTGATGCCTTTTGGCCTTACAGATGCACCTTCTACATTCCAAGGTTGATGAATTCCATTTTGAAGCCCTTACTTGGTGTGTTAGTATTTTTTGATGATATACTAATGCAGCGTAAGTCTTGGGAGGATCATGTGTGACATGTTGACAAGGTGCTATGACTACTAAAGGAGAAACAACTATGCAAACCTTTAAATGTTTCTTTTGGACTAAAGGAGGTAAGAGTATTTGGAATCATATTGTATCTCATAGAAGGTGTCAAGGTAGGCCCTATAAATATTAAGGCCATGATGGATGGGCTGATTCCCAAAACATTGAAAAGAAGAATCTTAAGAGGGATTTTGGGTTTGGCAGTTACTACATAGAGTTTGGTGGAACTGTGGAGAATTACAATAATGGCCTAATAACTAAGAAGGATGCATTTTCATGGACTCTATATAGGCAACTAAATCTTTTTGAACAACTTAAAAGGGTGATGTATAAAGCTCCTATCTTGACCCTCAGGACTTCACAAAAACATTTGTGGAATGTGATGCCTCGGAAATGGAATTGGTGCTATCCCTATGCAAGAGAGCCCATTTTGAAAGTTGACCACTCAAGGGAAAGGACTTACACAAACCCATTTATGAGAAGGAAATGAGTAAGCAATACTACATGCATTGAAGAAATAGATGTTCTTACCTAATAGGTAGGCACTTCAAGGTCAAAATAGATCATGATAGTCTTAAATACTTCTTGGAACAAAGACTATCTTCAAAGGAACAACAAAATGGGTAACAAGATATTGGGTTATGATTTTGAAATTGTCTGAAAGGGAAAATGTTATGGCGGATGAATTCTCAAGGAAGGATGAAGATGTGAGGCCTTTCTCTATGCTACTCGATCATCCAACCCGGTTGGATAAGAGAAGTAAGGGATGAATGGAAGAATAAAAAAAAAAAAAAAAGTGTGGACTCTCATTACAAGGTTGCAGTTCGATTTTATGGATACATTTACATGGAAAAATGATTCCTTATGGTACAATGATATCGCTTATATTTATGTAGAAATCCCAACTCAAACAAAAGGTATTGTGGAATTGCACCTCTCAGGTGGGAGGCACTCGAGATTACAGAAAATGCTACCATAGAGTTAAGAAGGATTTTTGGGATGGCCTTGATTTTTTCAAAGGTTTGTGGAAAGAATGTTTGTTTTCCAACAAAATAAGGTGGAAATATTTAACACCCCAGGTCTTTTACAATCATTATCCATCCCAAATTAAATGAAGTTTCCATGGATTTCATCAGGGTTACCAAAGTGTGAAGAAGAAGCAGGCATCCATGGTGATTGTTGATAGATTATTAAGGTACACACACTTTTGTGCACTCTCTCATCCATTCAAATCTAGGCACAATTGCCACTTTGCATTCATGGAGATAGGTCAAAAGCTACATGTCTACCCAAAGATTATTGTAAGTGTGAGAGATCCCATCTTCATTGGACATTTTGGACATAATTATTTTTCTTGTTTAGGTACTCAATTGGCTCATAGCTCATCCTATCATCCTCGTGATGGACGAGCGAGATGGGTAGATATGCGGAAGGATACCTTCATTTCTTTGTCTCGATAAACAAACACAATGGATCAAATGGATACCCTTGGGAGAATGGTGGTATAACATTTCCTTTCATGCAACAAAAATGACAACAATTATGGCACTATGGATACCACCCTCCTTCCACCACTTCTTCTACAAAGAAAAATCTAAGGTTCAAGGTGGAGATCACATGAGGAATCAACAACAAGTTCTTCAAATCTTGAAGGACAACCTGACCATGGCACATAATCATGAAACAACAAGCAAATCAACATCATGAGTGAAATAAGAAAGTTTTGATGTAGAGATTGGATGTTTTAAGACTACAACCATACAAAGCGATGTCCCTCAAGCAAGCCAGAAAGATAATAAATTATCACCACCCCAAATTACTATGGCCCTTGTAAGGTGTTCAAGAAAGATAATAAATTATCACCAAAGTACTATGGCCCTTATAAGGTGTTGCAAAAGATTGGTACTATGGCATACAAATTGGAGTTGCTTTCATCTTCACGAGTACACCCAGTTTTCCATGTTTCATGCTTAAAGAAGTTAGAGGTGACAAGATCCCAGTTCAACCTATATTTCCAGAACTTGATGAGAAAGTAAAAATCATATTGGAGCCTGAAGCCATCACTGACACAAGAATTCGCCAGCTGAGGAATAGATCCATCTGAGAGTATCTCATTAAATGGCGGAAACTATCAGCTGAAGATTCCACTTAGGAAGATGAGTCTTTTATACAGAAGCATCCAGAGTTACTCAAGAGTTGCAGACAACACTTGTCTCAAGGGGAGGGGCATGTTAAGCCCTAATATTGGCTCATTACCTCTTAATTGGGGCATATTATAGTAGTAATGTTATTTTATTTATGCTGGCTTTAGGCCATTAGTTGTAATTATACCTCCTAGTCTCCTATATATACCAAGGGGACATTTTCATTTTGAATCATCTTGTACTTAAACATTTAAGTGGGGTAAAAGGAGGTTTCCCCCTTGAAGAGGCTTATTATCTGAAATTATCTCTTTTTCAAGCCGTTGAATACTTTTTCTGAGGTTTTTCTATGCTATATTGATATTTGGTTCTTAACAGGAACTGGTTCTAAGACCAAAGAATAAGAATGTGATCGACACAAAATGGGTTTTCAGGAATAAATTAAAGGAAGATGGACAAGTTACTGGGAACAAAGCTAGATTGGTATGTAAAGGATATGCACATATTGAAGGAATCGACTTTGAAGAGACATTTTCCCCAGTTTCCAGAATGGAAACAGTCCATTTTCTTTTAGCCTATGCATACTCCAAAAATGTTAAAGTATATCATATGGACATAAAATCATCTTTTCTGAATGGGGAACTTGAAGAAGAAGTCTACATTGAACAACCAGAAATATTTTAGTTGTTAGAGAACACAGATTATGTGTGTAAATTAAAGAAGGCCTTGTATGGTCTAAAATAGGCTCCTAGAGCATGGTACTCTAGACTGGATAAGTATATACAGCAGGAAGGGTTCAGAAAAGGAAGTGCAGACAACAACCTCTACATCAAGGTAAGTGAAGGTAATATTTTATTAATTGAAGTTTATGTTGATGATATTATTTTTTGTAGTGATGATGACACGTTAAGACATAAATTTGCAAAATATATGCAGAATGAATTTGAAATGTCATTACTTGGAGAACTATACTTCTTTTTTGGACTTCAAATACATCAAAGAAAGCAAGGAATCTTTATTTCTCAAACCAAGTATATTAGAGAAATGCTAAAGAGGTTCAGAATGAAATATTGCAAACCAGTTATCACTCCCATGCAAATCAATTGCAAGTTGAGAAAAGATGATGATTCGAAGTCTATAGATCAGAGGAAATAAAGGTCAATGATTGGAAACTTACTATATGTGACAACATCCAAACTAGATGTACTGCAGGCAGTTGGATAGGTGGCACGATTTCAAGCAGCACCAAAGGAGCCACACGTGTTAGCAGTGAACAGGATTTTTAGATATCTCAAAGGAACATAAGAGTTTGGATTATGGTATCCAAAAGGAAAGGATCTATCACTTATTGCCTAGACATATGTAGCTTGGGTAGGTTGCATTGATGACCGACGAAGCACCAGTGGAGCAACGTTCTACTTGGGTGAGTGTTTAGTATCATGGCTAAGAAAGAAATAATCATCAGTATCTTTATCTATAGCAGAGGCAGATTATATTGCAACAACATCATGTTGTACACTGGTTCTTTGGATGAAACAAACATTGACAGATATACAGGTTGATTATGATGAGCCCATTCCAATCTATTGTGCTAATACAAGTGCCATCAATATCTCGAAGAACCCAGTGATGCACTTCAATACAAATAACATTCCAATAAAGTATCACTTTCTACGGGAGCAGGTTGCAAAAAAGAACATCAGAGTTGAGTATGTGGGCACAAAAGAACAAGTGGCAGACATATTCACAAAACCACTTCCACGAGAATCCTTTTAATATCTTCGCTAGAGGCTTGGATTTATTTCTACTCCAAAATGAGTTCTTTTTGAATGCTTATCTTATATGTCTTAGATTTACACAAGGAAGCACCATAAGAGGACAGTTTAGTCAGGGGGAGAAACCCCTTGATAGAAAGATACCTTTTCCATTCATGACAAAGGGGGAGAGATTTATCAGATGCAGAGGAAATAGGCATGGTTCCAGGGGGAGCATGAGTGATATGATTTTAGTATTGCATCAGAGTGTTGCCATCAATTCCAAAGGGGGAGATTGTTGATTAAGGTTGGTTTTCATTGATGTCAACGTTTGAAGAAAGCCTCATAGCACAAAGGTTGGGTAATGGACCCAAGATTGTTTGATTTAAATATGAATCGTTATTGTCTTGTCATGGTTGATAATAAGTAGAAATGGATGAACTCTAAAGTGGTCCCCTTATGGTGAAATCCCTCACGGGAAGATGCTTTGCAGATTGAGTTATCTTAGAAGTATGGTTAGAGAACCCATGATTATTTGTGGAATAATGAGATGAACGCTAGTGATGTTTTTAGTGAAACTATCCTATATGGATAGTTCTTGTCATGCCATTTCAAATGGTATGTGTAATGTCACATAACTCCTCACGGTTAGAGAGTTATGGCCATGAGAAGTTGGAGAACCCAAGTTTGGGTAATGGACCCAATTTTGTTCGATGGATAACGGTATGAGTTTTGATATATTTTTAGGTAATACTATTCTATATGGATAGTACATGTCATTCCATTTCTGGTGGTATGTGGAACGTCACATAACTCCTCACAGGTTGGTGCATGGTTGAATGGAGA
>SNQJ01S0037789.1:99260-116053 GCA_010110895.2 Picea sitchensis
AGAGAGAGAGAGAGAGAGAGTCATTGGAAATGATGAGTTTTCCCACTTTTTAACTCTCTTCTTTACAATATATATATTGAAATCTCACTTCATTTAGTGGTTAAGTGTGCAATTAGTAAGATGAACCTCACTGGTCTAAGGAAAAGTTGCATTTGTAGCTAGGATTTCAATCTAGTCACCTTTCCTCTCTAAGACCTTGGTGTTTTTCCATGGAGTATCTAGATCCATATGTAATATTGGTGAATAAAGCAATGAAGTTCCACCCTCTCACTACAAAGAATGCACCTCTCCCAAACCTTGAAAGTTCACATTTTGTGTAGAAAACTTTAGAGATTCTAGAGATAAAAATATGTAACTTGTCTCATAGACACAAGGCCCTTCTTTTTATAAAAAAATCATTGATTGGTAAGTTCTTGGGCCAATTTTTGAGTAACAAGGTTACACAACTCTTGTTGGAAGCATCTTGGCACCCACTAATTCACAAACCCCTCAACTTCTTCCTATGGGGATATATCACCTTCTCCTTTTAGCATAAGGAAGACTAAGACTTAATATTTTGAAATGGCCTTACATACCTTTTTTGGTTCCGAATGGGTTTTTATCTTAATCATTACATAATTCTTTTTTATACGCAGGAGAACATTCCTAGAGTAGTTCTAGGATGGGTTTTCCTCTTTCCTCTTCCATTGATATTCTAAGATGGGCCAACCTTTTAAAGAATTCACAATAAAAAAGAAAAAATAATGGAAAGAGAAATCCAAAAGGCTTGCCAATATTGTTGTGCCAAAATCTATATAAAAGTTGACCTTTCAATAGGTATTTTGAAAACTACCCAATGGAATATCTATCATGGTGTAACATATAAAATTTGGACGACAAACAACTCTCCTTTATATGTGACATCTACCATGAGATGCATGGATTTTTTAATAGAGATTGCAAACAAACAGTTTCTTCATTGGCCCTCAAAACAATTAATGAAATGACGACAAGGAGAAAATTCTACTCACCGACACCATTGCAATCCAAGTCTAAATCATCCTCTTTGGCCTCTTCCTAATCCTAGACCAATCAATTTGAGGTTCACAATAAAGATGATGCTTAGCCATATCTAGTGGAGGATGGATGGAGCACAAAAGAGGAAGAAAATGAGAATGTTGAGAAAGAAAGAAAGAAATGATAAAATAATTTGAGAAGAGGAGGATAATCCCTAACCTTAAAAGAAGCCAAGCATTGACTCCCAAGCCCCCACATATGGTGGGGTCCTCAAATGGACTCTTATATCCCTACCTATAACTTGGAAAAGGAAGATAATGAAATAATATCAAGAAAGGGAGGTTGAGCACAACAAGACAATGAGATCATAGTTTTTTCTAGCCCAATTTGTCTATTCTATATAAGGTTTATATCAAATTTAAATGTTCCTTCATTTTAAATGTTCATTCATTGTATATTGGTAGGAAGTTAATTTGTTAAGTAATGTACACACTTGTGTGTAACTCTTGAATAAGAAAATGGGGAATATAAATTATTGTCTTCCATATCATTTTGCTTGGAGATTGGAATTTTTTTAGTACAAGATCTTACCCTTAATTTTGTGTATCTCAAGTTATTCAAGTTTAGTGGCACTAACCCCCCTTTTTTGTCTAATAAATATATCAGTTAGCTTATAAAAGACATTTGAGATGTAGAGTAAGGGTTAGGTGGTAGTGACTATAAGTTAAGATAATTTGTCTTAAAAATATTAAACACTATCTGATGTGTTTAAAATCATAATATCTAATGAACTCATTATTTAAATATAGAACCAAAACAAATTTATGTTAGGCTCAATTCTATTAAATGTAGACAAGGAACAAATTCTTCGAAGTAGAATTGTTTTTTATTGTTTAAAAACTTAACGAAATGTTTGCACCTTGGAGAATTTCATCACTCTAAACGAGATATCTAGTCTTGTAGTAAACTTCCATTCAATACCCAAAATCCAGTGATACACAAAGTTAGATTTCACATTAATCTATTTCTATGATTAAATTTATGATGATATGGGTTGATTTAAAATTGGGAAGAACCTCTAAATGCATGGGTCCATCAAACTTGGATTATGGATCATTGTAAAAATCTTTTCATGCCTGAAATTTTAGTTGTATCCTTATCAAATTGTGATCAGAAAGAAGGTTTGTTTGCTACAATATTAACTTATCCCCTCTTTGAATGTTTGATCAATCCAAAATCGAGATGCATTTATGTTGATATATATATATAATTTATTTCATTAGTTTATACGATCAATTCAATTAATTCATCATTGTTGTTGTTATTATTATTATTATTGTTGGCTAGTGACATATGATGATATTGATATGTAAACTGTCATGGATATTCCAATAGAATGGTTCATTATAACAAATCTTACAATAGTATGAAATTTTGTTAGGATATTTAGACCCTTAGGATTTAGATAATATCTACTTGGTCTCAATGATTCGTTAGGTAAACGTGTGTTTCTTTAGTATGCATTAGTATGAATTTGTAGTTAGGAAATCTGGCAGTCACAATTTGTTCCTAATATAGAGTGATATGATAGTTCACGTTCTCCTCGATCTTGACGACTACATTGATCTGTGGCTTAACACCTGATTGGTCCATGATATCTATTTTAAGAGCAAGAAGGTTCATTTTCCAATGATTGATTGTGAGAAACTCTCTTGTAAATCTCTCTATAATCTTTTTCTTTTGCATTAATAAATTGTTCCAAGTGGCCACATTGGCTGGGGTCATGGATGTTTCCCCATAGGTGTTTTACCACGTCAAAATATCAATGTGTTGATCTTTGATATGGTTGTGTGAGTGGTTACTGAAGGTGTTTGTCCTATTTTAGAATACCCATGTTGTCCAACATGGTACCAGAGCTTGTTTGAAGACCCACTCCCATTGTAGATCGAGATCGTGAAGTTGTGTTTCCTCATCTCTATTTTATTCCATTTTCATACATCTCTGGGTTGAGAGGATTGTTCCATTGCATCTAGAGCACTCATTTTAGTCATGAACACTTTTCGTTTTACTTGAAAAGGTTTTTGTTTTCCCAAGATATGATCATTTCATTTAGATCCGGAGGTATAAAGCCTGAATATGCCGTTTTTAAATATTTGTAGAGTATTATATCGGTTTTTTATTTTTTGTTTATAAGTTGTTACTCCTTTGGATCTCTGTATACTCTTTTCCCTATGCCCTGTGTGATCTCGACAAATAAGAAACAAATAAAAAAGGGTGCATTTTTTGGGTAAACTAACTAAGATCTAACCCTTGATGTCATCAAGAAGATAATTTTTTTCTTGTGTGAAAAGATTTTTTTATGAGCATGCTCTCCAAGGCCGTCTTCAACAAAAACAACAAAATTCCTCCTTCTAAACTACACAATATGTTTTTCTAGCTCACTTGGTTAAAAGTTTCCTTATTAAATAAGAGGTCTTGAGTTCAAGTATCTTTTTTGTTACTTTTTTTGAAAAATTTCATCCATCGATCGTAAAGTGTATTTCACTTCAAGTATAAAAGTGAATCACTATAAGTAAATTTGATATTTTATTTTAAAGTTATTTATTTTGCATGCAATTTTCTTTTATAAAGTAACTTCATTGTAAAAGTTATCCTCGTTTTTTTTTTTTTTTAATAAAAGTTGGTCACTTCATAAAGAAACTTATTTGTAAAAGTGAGGTTATTTGGAGGGGTATCACCATGTGGAACAAATTCTACTTTCAACGTGGCTCTTTGGTTACCGTTTATGCCTTTTATTAAAAAGAGAATAACATTCACATCCGAAGTCCATTTTCAGTGTTGTTTTTTTATAACAACCTAATTTTACGATATCCTTCCATCGAGACCGCTAGTTTCAGTTTTTAAATCCATATTATCTTAATATTTAATATGACTTATTCTAGTGATCTTCATCTTACCAACAAAAACCACTTCAAATGGAAATCCCAAATGGAGGATTTATTAAGAAGTAAAGGATTGTATCAGATTACCATGGGGAAAGAACTAGAACCTACTGATGATGAAAATAGAATTAAATGGGAAAATAGGAATGATGAAGCACATGGAATGATTGGAATGTCCATCTCTCCTGATTTAAGGTTTCACCTTCAAGGAATTGATGACCCTAATGAAGCTTGGGAAAATATTGAATCTATGTTTGGTAAACACAATATCATTTGATCCCACCAGATAGAAAACCAGATAATGAATTTAAGTCCAATTTTTTCTTCTTGCATTGAAGATGATTTATCTAAGCTCAAAACACTTAGAATTTTATGTGAAGAATGTAACATAATGTTGGAAGAAGAGTGTTGCATATATATTATTCTTTCTAATCTTAGTAGTGCATATTCTGTGTTTGTATATACCTCATATGCCACCAAAGAATCCCAAGAAGAATAAAGATAAACCCAAGAATCCCAAGAAGCAACATCCTGGCCATAATAATAAGCAAAACAAGGGTCCCAAATCCACTCAAACAACTTCAGTTCCTAATAATGACAAAGGAGAAAAATCTAAAAATAAGAAGACTAATAGACATTACAACGTTTGTGGGAAATATGATAATGATGAATCTAAAATTTTTAAGAAGATGGAAGCTTTATAAGAAACGATGAAGAAGCACAACATCAATATTGATTCTACTTCATCTTATTCTTCTCATGGACATGCACTTTCGGCTTCTGATTTCTCCTTCAATGCAACTTCTACTTCATCTTCTAATAAGTGGATTATTGATTATGGATAATCTTATTATATGGCTAAGGATAAAGCCATATTTTCTTCTCTAAATGAATGTAACACCAAGAAAATATTTGTTGGTGATGATATATCTCTTAGTGTTGTAGGATTTGGAACAATTCAGGTAGATAATGGTCATTTCAATAATGTATTATGTGTTCCAAGTCTTTCCTGTAACCTTCTATCAGTATATCAAATCGTTCATTCAGGTGAAGGTAAAACTGTAGAGTTTTCACCTCACCAAGTTGTAATCAAGGATCTAAAATATCCTCAGTATGTTCTTGCAACTAGAATTGTTGATAATATTACCAAGTTGTACAAGTTTGACAACTTTGGGTGACCTAAATAAGGTTTATTGTGGAAATCATTCATTATAATATCCTTCAGCTCAGATGAATTGGGTATATATAATCGGTCATTGTATATCAACAATCCATCATATATGACCTGCTATCCTTCACACTTATATTATTTGGTTCTTTCTCTAAGCTTTTCTTCATTAGCTTGAAGTGTTCATCACTCTATAGGGAAATTATGATCATATTTTTTTTTTATAATAATCACATACATTAGATGCTGCTAGATGTATTTTATTGCATCCTTTGGCTGAGTGCATCAACTACTGAATTTTATTTTACCTTAATATTCTAGATTTAAAAATAAAATTCACTAATGAGCGCCATCCACATGGCTCTTCTCGCACTTAAACACGACTGATATAATAAGTACTTAAACCCATTGTGATCTGTCATCAGTAGAATCTTCCTTCCAAGTAAATAGTTCCTCTGGATCTTCAAGACATGCACAATGGATAAAAGATCCAGATCATGAGTAACATAACACATCTCATGCTCATTTAGTTTCCTAGACTAAAAAAAATGATTGCATGCCCTGCTTAATGACTCCACCAAGTCTTTCCTTTCAAGAATCTATACACAATAATAAGTCCTTATCTAGATCTACAATATTTAAGACAAGCGCATACATTAGAACATGTTTCCATTGCTATAAATTTGCTTCATAGTATGTTGACCATACAATTTTCACTCATTTTCTTTGTAATGAGGTGATTGGATGGATGATCTTTGAAAACCCTTGTATAAACCTTTTTTAATATCTAGCCAATCCCATGAATGATCTCACTTCGAATGCATTTCAAGGACCCTACCCGTCTATGTTTTCCTTGATTTTCTTAGGGTCTACTACAACTCGTTTAATCTAGGTGGACACTGGTGGCCACCCACCTATTCCACTAATTTAGATGGTTCTGCATCTTTTCAATGTTTCTATGGTTTTTCAGGTCCCAAACTTCCAGGGTCGTTTTGAGGGCCTAAACAATTTTTTTTTTATGTGGTAACATCTAGTAGATTGCAAAAGGTATGTACTATGCTATTTAGAATGTGTAATCCTTGGCTAGACCTTTTTGATGGTGTACTGAGTGCCCCAAACTAAGATAGTATGCAAATCAACTAACCACATCGGGGCCCATGAACCTTTTGGAGTTTCATATTCTAGGGTTAGAGATTTGGATGTTTAGGGTTTTCTCATTAATGATTTAAGTTAAAAGGAATTTTTGGCCTCTTTGTAATCAACTTCTCGCGAATGAGTATAGTTTTCACATATCTATCTTCAGAGATATGCTACCACCATTCTCTCTATCTTGTGTGCTTTTCATTTTAAAGTTTTTTGTATTTCAAGAAATCATTAATAAAATCCAAGTTTAACTCTGTTACTGTGTTTCTCACAAAATATCTATGTGTTTCCTTTTTATATATTTTCCTTCATGTCGTTCTCAATATAATCCAAATCAACCTTCTTTAGAGATCACATGACCCAAGTAATGGAACTATTTTTGAAAGAAATCACATGTGTTGTATTTAGCATACAATTGGTGCTCTTTCAATACTTATAGTACTAGATTAAGGTGTTCCTCATGCTCTTCCTTAGTCTTTGAGTAAATTAAAATGTCATCTCCAAAACACTAAAAGAAACTTATCCAAGTAATTACTTATAATGTTTTTCATTAAACACATAAATGTAGTTGGTGCAATAGTAATCCCAAAGGGAACCATTACAAAATCATAGTGTATGTACCTTGTTCCAAAGGAAGTCCTATAAATGTCCTCATCCTTGATCCCGACATGATGATATCCAAACATCAAATATATCTTCAAGAATACTGTGGCTCCTATCAACTGATCGAAGAGGTCATTGATCCTAGGAAATGTATATTTATTCTTGATGGTGATCTTGTTTGGCTATGTAAAATCAATGAACTGAATGAGGGCACCATAATTATTCTTGAAAAAAAACTATTTCTCCCCATGGGGACACACTTGGTATGATATATCCCTTGTCTGATAGTTCTTTCAATTTCAATTTAAGATACACCAATTTAGTTGTGCTCACTTCGTAAGGTATTCTAGACACATGCACTGCTCTAGGCACAATCTCTATGGAAAAATCAATATCACTCTTAGGAGGTATTCCTGGTATTTCCTTAGGGAATATATCTCTGTACTCATGTAGAACTAGAGGGTATTAAATTATCGACCTATTATCCTCTACTAAATTTGTCACATGTATAACATACAATGGAAATCCTTTTCTGTAATGTCTTTTTAGTTGGAATGATAAAAATTTCCTTACCGACATAGGTTTTTGGATGGCTTGTAGGATCCTTTTATTTCCTTGATCATACTCACATTCCGAGGTATTGTTGAAATAATATTTTTTTTCTTTACATGCTATAAGATATTCCATACCAATCAATGTCATATGACCCCAATAGTAGTATATTTAATACTACCTCAGTGTGAAATCCATTCATCTCAAACTGGCATGCGTCTGCTACCTCAGTCACTTTCCTCTTAGTTTTTGTAACTAGATGAACCAACAATGAATTTCCATGCTTTCGTTTATGTAAAAAACATGCCTCAAATTAGGGTGCTAAATAACTAATGTTAGAACTAGGGTAAATCAAAATTGAAATAAAATGGTTGGAAAGTATACCTTCCATTTCTACCATTGAGGCTTGATGGTCTAATTGTTGATTCTTGAAAACTATATATATCTGAGGTAAATGTTCGGATAAATCATCAAAAATAGTAGCCTCCTGAACATTGCAGTCTCTTAATAGGTGTGGTTCTCCAAAACCCCAACATTTTAGTGGTCCTTTGTTCTGTTCTTCTACTTTTTCCTTCATGGGTTATGCTCGCTTATTCCTACTTTGAGTAGGATAGTTTTATTGATGTATGTTGTTAGTGGGGTAACTATATTGGGAAATATTTCTTGGATTCTTATGCCAGTATAACTTAAATATTTTCTTCTTAAATCCAGTATTACCCTTCCTTTTTCATTCATTGTGAGGATCCTACATATACTTTTATTTCTCATGGAAATACTTACCCTTTCAGATAGTTTCATCAATTGTCTTTGGTTCATCAAATTCAGTTATATTATGGAAGGATTGTGGCAATCCACTGAGAAATAATTCTATCTTCACCTTCTCATATTTGATGTATGGGACATACCTCAATAATTCTATGAACCTTTTCACATATTCATCCATGGTGAGTTTCCCCAACTTGTGTTCATGGAAATATCTAACCTTTCCATCATAATATCTCTCTGATATATATTTCCTTCATGATATATTTCTCAAATTGATTCTAGGTCACATCCTTTTCATTGATCCCTTTTACATTCTTAAGGTATTCCCACTAGATGGAAGCCACTCCAATTAAATTAAAGGTGGCCAATATTTATTTCATGTTTCCTAAGTAATTGTGTACGATGAAATACTCCTTTAGTTCTAGTAGCCATTCCTCTTCTTATTAACTCTTCTTACTTCTCCATAAAATGTGGGTGGTTTTACCTTTTTGAATTCCTTAGCTAGGGAAATTTTGAAATTTTTCTTCCTCTTTTTCTTTTAAGCAATTGAATCAGTCTCATCGTTGGATAGTATTTTAGTAGTAGTATTCTTCTCATTGGAGGAATCTGTTGAAAATTATTTATAATATAGGTCTTTCTTGGCTTCACTATGCCTTTTATTTGAGGAACTTTTCCCTGTATTGCTAAATAGTGGCCCATGATTTTGAATCTCTCATGGGAATTTTAGTTTCCTAGAGTAACATATCCATACATTTCTAGCATATGGACCTTGTTTTTGTTGGATTACTAAGAGGGGGTTGGTTCAATTAGTAATAGATATTTTTAATCCTTTTAACCACATAATGCAAGTGTTATTTATATTTATGATCAATATACCATTATCATTCAACAAGTGTAGAGAAAATAAAACCATGAACAATGAACAATCATACACATACCTAGTACACCATTATTCTTACGTGGAAACCCAATGTGGGAGAAAACCACATAATTCTTTTTCTTATGTCTTTAAGAATTACATTCATTAGAAGCACCAACTTCCTTTGTTCTCTAGCTACAAAATGAAGGAGGATCAGACCCCCTATATTTTTCAGGCAACAACCTGAGGGAAGCTCTAAATCCAAAATTCTATAGCTACAACCAGAAGGATGCTACAACTCTCTATTTTCTTTGGCTACAATCGGAAGGTGGCTACAAACACCTATCCTTGCCCCGTCCTACTGCCCTAAAATATAAGTGTCAAATAGATGATGAAATCACTGCCACACTGTCACTGTGAGATATACCACTGTAAACTTGTACCAACCTGTAACCAACCTGTTCCACTAAATTGTAAACAACCTATACATGTACTCAACCTCTACCAACAAAACTCAATAGGTACGTGACCTATATATGTTTCAAATCATGTATGTATGTGCCATGTCTATACTGCAACCTGCATATGTACACAACCTGTCTATACTACAACTTGCGTACACCTTCATAAATCTAGGGTTTTCACTTTTTCTAAAACTTCAAACACCTTTCTTCCTCTGTCACATCAACCTACAACCTATCATTGTCTCTTATCTCTAGTTTTTCCTTGTGCATACATCATCTTATACATCCCTTAACCAAGTGCATCTATGTCTCTCTAGTCATGTGCCATACATGTGTGTAAAATCATGAACAAGTGTAATAATCCTCATAAGGACTAGACATCAAAACTTTATTGATATTCAGCCTCACACCATACAATAAAATTCACAATCAATTGACAACGAAACCCCTCAACCATGTACCAAGAATTATAAACTATGTTTCAACACTTGAACCAACAAAATGAATCAATGAATAATACCAACATACCAATGATGTATTTCTATAGATCTAGCTCATAACATAAGTGCCGTATGACAAACACCCTCTCTAGGGAAAAACCTAAAATTCCTATAACCATATCTCATAGAGACAACAATATCCAACTACACATAAGAATATGACATAGCTTTTGAATCTGTAGATAGATCTGTTGTATCTAATCATTGTAGACCTTCTCGAGAGATTGCTGTCGAAATCTCAAAATTTGGTACCTTTAGAAACTCAAGATTTCACGTATTTTCCCAAATGTACGTGCCCTGTTATAGTTCCATCCTTCATATGTACGTTCCCTTCTCCACTGCAGCCAACATATACCTCAAAAACTAGTGTTTGTTTAGTATTTTTACAATTCTGAAACTTTCTCTGTTGACGCTTCGTGTTACCTCAGACTTGCGTAATTTCAGATGTATCAATGAGTACCTGTAATAAAATTTACACAATAATATATATTCAATGTCCTCAATAGGTTTTAATAGGATACCATTTCTCTCTTATTTATACTCTCCAAGTAGCTTCCTCTAGGGCTTACCAACTAACCAACTTAACCCAACTTCCATATTTTACGGCTAACCCACTTTTAACCACTTGTCCACTTATAATCACTCTATCCACAAATAGTAAACTCTCCACTTCTAGTTGCAACTAATTTATTTTTAATTATTTTCTTATTGCAACATCTTAAACCATGATTAACTCCTAGTTTCACCTACTTTGACTAGTCAACTTCTTCTAGGGGTTTCTAGAATAATTTGACTTCTTTAACCTTCTTGGGGCTTCTAGATAACTCAAGAGGGTTATCCAACTTTACAAGGCCATAACTCTCTAACTATCAGGGGTTATGTGATGTTCCACATATCATCGGAAATGACATGACGTATACTATCCATCTAGAATAATCTTTCTTGCAAATGCCAATATTCATACCATTGCTACTATCGTAACAACTTAATTCCCTTAATAACCTATTATTGGGGCTATGATTTTTCTACCGGACTTTTTGGGGTTTTGAAATAAGTAGAAAACCAACCCAATTAATCGAAAACAATATCCCCTTTTGCATTGATGGAAACCTTTCGATGCAACACATGGATTATACTCGCTCATGCTCCACTGTGACCATCGCTCCCCATGGAAACATTTCTCTGTGCTATTTCTATAAGCATCTCAATATCTATCCATGCATATAATGAATCTCTCCTCCTTTGACATCAGTGGAAGGTAAATTCCCATTGGGGATGCTCCCCTAAGTTCTTTGTCCTTGGGGAACACTCACTGAATGAACTCTTCACGAAAATGCTTGAATTGTCCTCTTTATATTGCTTCCTCATGTAAATCTAAGACATATAAGATAGCATTCAAAATTCATTGTGGGGAAGAAATTATTCCAAGTTTCTAATGAAGATAATCAAGGCTTCCAAGTTTCTAATGAAGATAATCAAAGGCTTCCCTTGGAAGTGGTTTTGTAAAGATGTTTGCAATATGTTCTTTGGTGCCAACATACTCAACTCAAAATTTATTCTCTGCAACCTATTCCCATAGAAAATGATACTTGATTGGAATGTGATTCGTCTTAGAGTGCATCAATGGATTTTTTGAGATACTGATGGTGCTTGTATTATCACAATATATCAAAATGAGCTCATCATACTCAACCTATATATCTATCAAAGTTTGTTTCATCCATAAAACCTATGTACACCATGCAATATATTCTTCTTTGGTTGTAGACAATATACTGATGTCTATTTCTTGCTTATCCAAGACAACAAACACTCTCCCAAGTAGAAAGAGACTCCACTTGTACTTCTTTGGTCATCAATGCAACCTGCCCAATATGCATCTGTGTAGGAAGCAATTTATATATATTTTCCTTTTGGATACCATAATACAAATTGTTCTGTACCCTTGAGATATCTAAATATTCTCTTTACTGCTAGAACATGTTATTCCTTTGGTTCTTCTTAAAATCATGCCACCTATCCAATTGCCTACATTACATCTGGTCTGGATGTTGTCACATCAAGTAAGCTTCCAATCATTGACATGGACTTCCTCTGATCTATATCATTTGAATCATCATCTTTACTTAATTTGCAACTGGTTTGCATAGGATTATTGTCTGGTTTGTAATCTTCCATTCATAACCTCTTTAGAATTTCTCGGATATACTTGGTTTGAGAAATAAAAATGACTTTGTTTATTTGACATATTTGAAGACCCAGAAAGAAGGATAGTTCTCCTAGTAATGAAATTTCAAATTCATTATGCATATCCTTTCCAAATTTCTGGCTCAACCTGTCATCATCACTTCCAAAAATAATATAATCAACATAAACTTCAATTAAAAAAATATTATCTTGCGTTACCTTGATGTAGAGGTTGTTGTCTGTGTTTCCTTTCCTAAACCCTTTCTATTGTTGATATCTATCTAGTATGGAATATTGTGCTATGGGGGCCTATTTGAGACCATACAAGGCCTTCTTCAACCTACAAACATAATATTCATTCTATGACAACTGAAATCCTTCTAGTTTCTCAATGTAGACTTCTTCTTCTAGATCCCCATTCAGGAAGGTTGATTTCACATCCATCTGATACACTTTAATATTATTGGAGCATACATAAGAAAGGATCAATCTAATTGCTTCCATTATGGAAACTCGGGAAAACATCTCTTCAAATTCGATACCTTCAAATTGAGCATATCCTTTACATACTAATCTATATTTTTTCCTAGTAACCTGTCCATCTTCATTCAATTTATTTTTGAAGACCCACTTTGGATTGATCACATTCTTGTACCTTGGCCTTGGAACCAATTCCCAAGTTTCATTCTTCTCTGTTTGATCAAACTCTTCATCCATGTATTTTACCCCAAATTCATCCTTGCTGGATTCTTCAAAGTTGTTTGGCTCAATCAAGGATAAGAGTGATAGGTGTAGTTGTTCTAGTGAACAAAATCTTCTTCTAGTCTCAACTCTTGCATATTTGTTCCCAATAATCTTCTTTGATGGATGATTATTTTGTATTCTTTTTCTCAGCATATTTGGAGGTACTTTAAGATCTTATTGTTATTTCTCTTCTGCTTCTAATTTATCTTCTTTATCTTCCCCTTCTGCTACTTCTTCTTCCTTTTATTCTTCTTTGTGAACCTGTTCCATTGACTCCTTTTCTTCTTCCTTTATTTTTCATCCATCTCTCTCATCAACCGTCACATTGATTATTTCCACAATGTTGTTGAGCCTTATATTGAAACATTTGTATGCTTTCCTTGTGCTCGAATACCTAACAAGTACTCCTTTGTCCACATGAGAGTTGAACTTTCCCATTCTGTAATCTTCTCTTTTGATGTAACATTTACTTCCAAAAACTCTAAAGTGCTTCACATTCATTGGTATTCCTTTCCATAGCTCATAGGGAGTCTTATCATAGTTTTTTATGAGCATTACTCTATTTTGAATATGAACTATTGTATGCACTACATGTGCCCAAAAGACATCGATTAACTTGGAATCCATTAAAATAGTTCGATCCATTTCATGTACTATCCTATTCTTCCTATCGACAACTCCATTCTGTTGAGGTGTCCTAGCAACAAAGAATTTCCATTTTATTCCATGTTTGCTGCAAAAATCCATAAATTTATTTGAAGTAAACTCTAATATCAAACATTTGATTTTTGAATCTATTTCAATTTCAACCATTTCCTTGTATACCTTGAATTTGTCGAATGCTTCCGACTTATTCCCGAGAAAACCAATTGCAGTCATCATTGTATAGTCATCAACCAATAACATAAAATATTTCTCACCTTCTAAACCCTTTGTTCTAGTTGGTCCAACTAGATGAGTATGCACAATTTTCAATGGTCTTGTTGTGGAGTATTCCTTTGATTTGAATTTGGTCTTTGTTTTTTTCCTTGTTGACAATGCTTGCATAAGGTGTTGGTTGGATTCATGATCTAGGGCATTTATCTAATTGTTTTTTTTTTTTTCTGAATTTGACTAGGTTGTCAAATTTTATGTGACCCATCCTTTTGTGTCATAGCCAAACTTCATCTTCCTTTCCTAGACAACACTTCTCATTTCCAATTTCACTCAATACATATATATTTCTTGAAGTTCTTACAACTGTTGCAGCCAATCTTCCTGAACCTGATTTTCTTATCTCACACTTCTATGAATCAACACAAGTTTGTGACCTTTGTCACACATTTTAATTACACTTAGAAGATTATGATTCATATCTTCCATTATTAGAAAATTTTGTGTCTTGATATCCTTGTTTCCAATTCTGATTGTGCCTCTTCCAATGATTTTAGTTAAGTCATCATTTCCGAAAGAAACTGATCTATCTCTTTCCTTTCTCAAGGTTAGAAACTTGTCCTCATCACATGTCATGTGCTTTGAGAAGCCACTGTTAACATACCGACCATGTTTATTTTGGTTAGCTTGTAGAGAGAGTGTGCATTCTTCATTGTTATATTGATTATTCTTTCTTATCCATATTCTCTATTGAGGTTCTTGTCTGTGCCTATTGTTATTTTATCATGATTCTCTAGGAGGGATTGTAATTATACAATCTTTGGCCATGTGTCCAAATTTGTTGTACTTGTAGCATTCCACTTCAGTGCTCAAGGATTCAAACATGTTGTAGCTTCTTATCTATGTTTCACTAGACGTTCTTGGATAACCGTTTTGTGCATGACTTTCAAAGTTTTTTTTTTCTTTTTTATCTACAATTTATATCTTTATGTCCAAAATTTGTACATGTATAACATAAAACAAAGAAGATACTTTGATACCCAGTATTTGAGGATATTATGAAAGGAGTTACTCTTTTGAATCCTTCTTCTTCTTGAGGCCTACTTGTTTCTGATTGTCGTTGATTTTGAAATCTGAATCTTATGGGTGGAGGCGTGTCCTTGTGATCTTCCTTGTAAAACGTCTTGTCTCCTCTTACTGTCTTTGCATAGCTTCTTGATTGTGCTTATTTATATTTTTTTTTGGAGCTTGATCCCTTATCTGTCTGATTGTATCCAAGTCTGGACTTGTCATGATTTGGCCTTTGACTACTAATAATATTTTCCAAAACTTTTGAGTTGTTCCACATGTTTTTCTTTTGAAGATCTTTTCTCAATGTGACAATATTTGCTTCTAGGAGAAGAAATCCACGAAGCTACAAAGTCTCGTAGTGAATCTACACTATAGATCATTGGTAGAGTGCGAGTCTTTGGATTCCTAAGTGGTTTGGAGATTTGACACTCTGAGATAAATTAGATGTGGTTGCGTGGAGTGGAGAATTCCCCGAAGTACCGAATTCTAGAGTAAATCCTAATCATTGGTTGTTGGGTACACGTGTACATAGATTTCCAAGTATTTGGAAATTTGGCTATCAGAAGGATTGTGGGTGAAATTTATTTTGGTGTGAAAAGTGTTGAAGCTATGAAGTACTAGAGTTAATCCTAGTTGTTGATCAAAGGAGAGTCTCAATCATAGATCTCCTCCCTTTTCCAATTCAACATTCGACAGTTTTGAAGTGTGGTGGTCGTCTAGAGAGAGAAGCCCCAAAGCCTGAAGTACCAGAGTTAATCCTAGTCGTTGATGAAAGGAGAGTCTCATCCTTAAATCTCCGCCCTTCTCCAATTCGACGTTTGGTAGTTCGAGAGTGTGGTGGTCATCTAGATAAAGAAGCCCTGAAGCCCAAAATACTAGAGTTAATCCTAGTCGTTGATCAAAGGAGAGTCTCAGCTGTAGATCTACGCCCTTTGCCAATTTGGTGTTTGAGAGTTCAGGAATGTGGTGGTTGTATGGAGTGAGAAGCCTCGAAGCCCAAAGACCGGAGTTAATCACAGCCGTTGGCTGTGGGATGAGTGTGAGCCATTGATTTTAGTTCGATGTTCGACTATCTAGGAGGTAGCGTGTGTTGGAGTCAGGAAACTTCTGAAGCCCGGAGTCCTGGAGTCCCAAATTTGATCTCAGTCATAGATCAGGGAGAAAAGTGTGGATCGTTGATCCTTGAACTCTTCGGGAGTTCGCCAGTTCGTCAGTCTGAGATATTTGCATGTTGGACTCGTGGAAACTCCTGAATCCTGGAGTCCCAAAGTGAATATCCACCATAGATCATGGAGGAGTGAAGATAATCCACCCCAACCATTAGATCAGGTCGTAAGAGTTTGGAGAGAGGAAGGATAGGGAGAATACCTACACCCGTCGGTCAAAGTCACTTTATGACCAAATTCGGCTGGTAACCACTCTGGGAGATTGGAGTGTTGAAAAGGTGAATGTTCACGGAGCGTCAAAGTCCCAGAGCTCCAAATAGAGCCTTTTAGTTGAGCACTTGGTTTTATCCCGCGATCACGTGACATTTCTGCTGAAGAAAAGGGGCTATCACCTGTGGTTTTGATTCTAGGTGAAAGGGGCTCAGAGTAAAGAGCCTATGGGTTTTTTTGGACCTGCATAAAGAAATAAAAGGGGGACTGTGTACATCAAGAAAGGATTCAACACAGATCCGAGAGTTGATTCGACTCTAGAAGAAGATCCTAAGACCAAGGGGTCGCGCGAGCCCCCTACGAGAGGTGGGGGTTTGCATCACATAACTTTGATTGAGACCATATGAAATCTATTGAACCATAGAACACATTCATGGAGCTGAATTAAAATTTTGGGCATGTTAAAAATGTTTAAGATGGCACAGAAGGTACCTGTAGCATTCAAGGGAAAAAACACTAATTGGCCTAGAACTTCAACAGGATGTAATTA
>SNQJ01S0037790.1:5704-18976 GCA_010110895.2 Picea sitchensis
GGGACAAGGGAAAAACGCCCATCATTTGAGCTGCCACTGCATCGACGTGACCAAATTCTCGCCAGAGAATAAGGACTCAATAAGGAAATGGATGTGGAAGCAAGTACGTCCCATCCAAAAGCACCTCACGGATGGGAGCCTGGAAAATTCATCCCACAAATGGACAAGATGTCGAGATACCTCATAAGTTCAACAAGAGTTGGGAAACACGCACAATTTATGAGCGAGCATGCCCTCATTGGCAAATTTCTGGGCCTGTGGCCATCTGAACGGGATCTGAAAAGGTGAATAAAGCACTAGTTGAACACCAAAGGGGATTATTTGGTCCAACTCAGCTCCAAGGGATTTTTCACAATCATTTTGTACAACCGAGAAGACAGAGACCAGATCTTTGAGAATGGGCCATATTTCTACAACTCGGCAGGGTTATTCCTGTGTTTTTGGACGGAGAGATTCAGCCTAGACAAGGAAGACTTCACAATGGCCCTCGTCTGGATCTGCCTCTACTCCTTACTAGAAGAGTTCTTGCTGGACAAGATTCTCATGGGAATAGGAAATATAGTGGGCCAATACGTCAAAACCTCAGAAGCTACAAAGTAGAGGAAATACACCTCATATGCCCAAATCTACGTTTACATGAACATCTCCAAGGCCCTAATAGGAGCAGTAACACTGGAATATCAGGACAAATACTGGCAACAAACACTAGACTATGAACACATTCATTTCCACTACAGAAAATGTCACGAACATGGTCACCTCTTCAGACATTGCCCTTTGAAAAAGAAGGCTACCAAAGAAGGTGACACCACACAGCGATATGGCTTCACCACTGTCACGGCCAGAAAGAAAAATCCTACAAGGAGGCGGGTAACCTCATGATCAACTCAGGACAGATTCACAAGCTCTCGGAGGGATGCCTCCACCCAACCCCACCCTCTTAGTGATGAACATCATCACCTGGAACATTAGAGGACTCAATAGTCGATTCAATCAAAGGATCCTCCGAAACTACATCAAAGCAGAGAACCCATATATTCTAATGTTGCAGGAAATAAAATGTGAAGGGGAAAAGATGAAACCATCTTCCAACGCATTTGGAGAGTATGTGACTTTATTCTAGCAGACTCCATAGGGGCCTTAAGGGGTCTGGCCATTTTATGTAAGCCTTGCAATGTCTCTTTGAGCAGATATTTTTCTACCATAGGCGCAATAATGGCCCACTTCGAGATCATAGGCTCAAACCAGATGGGGACTATCACAAATGTTTAGGGACCCGAAAGTCAGCAGGAAAAATAAAAACTTCTGGATCGACTAATTTTCATCAAAACCTTGTTGACCACTTCCAATTGGATCTTAGGAGGAAATTTTAGCATGATATTGTCGCTTGAAGAAAAAATAGGAGGGAGAAAATGACTCGAACAAGATAGCCTTAAGTTCAAAACCCTCATTGACCAGTTAAAGCTAGTAGACGTTGAAAATAACAATGGCACCTTCACCTGGTCCAACTGTAGATCAAGAAATCAACATATTGCTTGTCGTCTAGATCGTTTCCTTGTGGCTGAAGAACGCATGGAAGAATCCCCTTACATGGAAAGTCTCATTCTCCCAAAAGCAAGGTGAGACCATTGGCCAATTGCCTTCAACATAGAAACAGGGAGAACACCTAAATACAAACCCTTTCGGTTTTAGAAATTCTAGCTCTCACACCTGGACTTTCACCAGCTTGCAAAGACCTGGTGGGCTTAGACAGAAATAGATCATGGCACAAGCATGTACAAATTTCAGCAACGCCTCAAAAACTTCAAGCCATCGCTGAAACAAGGTTTGGAGCCCTCACTCTGCCCCAAGGTGTCTACCTTCCTTTGGCTAGTCACACATAACAGAGTCCTAGCCTAGGAAAACCTCAGGAAAAGAGGCTTCATCGACCCCTCAATATGCATCTTATGCCACTAGCATGAGGAAACCAAAGAGCATCTTTTCCATAGATGTCCCTTCAGTCAGAGGATTTGGGACCAAGGAGCTCAAATAATGCGTCGAGCCAATAAAAAAAGGAGCAGCATCAGTGATACGATTGAAAACTGGGACTCGATCACCTACAACAATCCTCTATTGACTCACATCTGTCAACTTCTCCCAGGATTCATTCTTTGGAAAATATGGAAAGAATGAAACAAAAGAATATTTCATTCCAAAGCCTCCACACCGGACACATCTTGGGAAAAAATAGTTTCACTGGTTAAGGAAACAGTTAGGAGCAAATCTTGGAAAATAGAGGACTCAAAGAGCAATCCAGAAGAGAAACATATACTCCAAAGATGGCAACCCAACCCGATCAATCAAATGACGATGAAAACACCCAAATGTCAGCACAACGGCCCAACCACCTCGACCCATCCCCCAACAGATCTCATTAAAATCAACTTCGATGGGGCCTCGAAAGGAAACCCGAGACCAACAGGATACAGAGCCACACTCAGAAACTCTAATGGGGATAATCTTTGTCTAGTAGCAGGTTACTTGGCGAAAACAACAAATAATGTGGCAGAGCTAACAGGACTCTTGCGAGTCATCCAAACAACAATTGATAGACATTGTCACAAGCTAATCCTGGAGGGAGACTCACAAATCGTCCTTCAACTAATCACCAAGATCCTCCATGGTGTGCAACGTTTGAAAATCTCACCCAGCCGGTGATTCTCAGGGCTGCTAGAGGACTTTAGAAACCTCTTCAGCACCAACCTTAGCATCATACCCTCTGACGTGAAGAGAGATGCAAATAGGGTAGAAGACTGCCGGACAAATGAAGTAGTAACTAAGGAGATAGACCACTTCTACTGGGAAGCGTGCACATATAAAGACTCAGACATCTCAGATCGATGAAAATATTTAGCCAACAAAGATCTCCAACCCCCAGATGGGGTGCCACATCGAGCAAGCAGGACAAATGGCAACGAGTCAGGCAGCGCCATAAATAATGGCCATCGCCTCCCATCCCCTCACCATTAAATATGGGAGGGCACCCGAGCAGTCTTAATGAGATGACTTGTCCTATCATGTGTGTTAAGAGAATGGCACACCAGAGGATTAAGCACTCAACCTTAATGGCCGACACTCTCACAATCACCCTCACCCTTATCAACTGCCTGGATGGTTATGCGATGCATTTGCAAATTCGACCTATGGAGTGCTAGAGCAGGAACAACCTTTCTGTCCATATTGCAACTATATCTCAACTCCTCCACATGCCAAGAGCATGAGGACGGCCTCGTAGAGGCGCGACGTGGTATGCCTACGACTCTTGCAGCAAGGAACAGAAGAAATTTGAGCAAGCGTTGGCTCTAGCATCTGCTCGAACAACCAGGAAACATGGGTGACATATAACGCCACCCATGGCGTACGTGGAGGAGACTACTCGAGACGAACCCATCCAGAATTGTCTAGAATACCTCCTTTTCACCGTCCCAGACAATTGGAATCTCCCCACAGTGTTTGGAAATGAGACCAAACTTCTAGCTCTTGGAACCTCTCAGAGATGTAGGGAAGACAAACGGGCAGACGACTTCACAATCTGCTATGTCAAGGAAGAATTGTTGGGTAGTGGTCACGAGAAAGATAACCCAACCAACAGATCACCTCTAGGGACAACAACTCGGCATAATAGCCAGCCAACAGGCCAACTTAGTAGAGCAAATGCAGAAAAGGAGGGAACCCATGCTCAAGGGCCAAATCCCCTCTCCACTGTTTAGAAGGAATCAGAAGACCAACCTCCACACATCAATCCGGGCTATCTGGAGCTACTCTTCGAAACTCGCAGTATGGTGGATGAGCAAATCTTCAGAGCCATTCGAATCGGCCATCTCCTCGACATGATGTACGTGTGTGTAAGCCTATGTCATTCCAACATGATGGCAAAAGAAGGGTGACGCTGGCAAGTTGACTGGTTAAAGGTCATGTGAATGTTTCTAATTTGCAATTTTCTCTTGTTTCGAACCAAGAATGTAGATCATAGCAATGATAGATGTAGGATGTTAGAGACTGGACTGAATCCATTATGGCTGCGTGTCTTGGTTTCCTCCGAGCAGGACGACAGCCTGGTAAACTTTTGTTTGTTTGAAAACAGGTGGCATCGTAAGGCCAACTGTCTCTGTTTCCTTTTTGTAGGCGGGATAATTGGCGTCACTACAAGACTTTGTAAACATGCAATTATAATATAAATAGGATCCTCCCGTTTTTTACTTAAAAAATAAAAAAAAACATGTTTCCTACATTTAATAGCATAAATACATTTTGTATATTCTATAAAAAGTCATATGACACCAAATATCTATTAACAAATACTTATTAATATGGTTAGCACTATAATAATCATACTTCATCATATGTTATAATTTAATATGGTTAGCACTATAATAATCATACTTCATCATATGTTATAATATATAATACTACTAAGAATTTATAACTTCCTATGATTATTAAATCTTTTTTTTTAATAATATAATTATTAACACCACCTTTTATTATTTCATACTGCCAATTTCAATGTTAACAATAATGTTATAATTTATTTGATTAACTCTTTTATATATATATATATATATATATATATATATATATATTTTTATAATGTTCTTCAAATTACTAGGTTTTACAAAACAAACAAAATAATTTCTAATTGGTCATACCTTTATTGGATTTTTCCTCTAATATCAATATGGGTATGACTTTAATACTATAAAACTAATGTCATGATTATTAAATCTAATAAGATACCTTATGATACCTTTATATATGAAAGGCTGAGAAATTGATATTCACCATGTCGAATTGAAATAATAAATATTGAGAAAATGATTATTGGGGGATGGAAAAACTTATTATGGGCTTGAAAACAATTCTAAACTAGAAGAAGTTTGTATTTTGAGACTCAAAGACTTGTGGGGATGTGTTATTCGTTATGGATGTGAAGTGCGGGTGAAGTCTGGAGATGTAGTATCTCTCATGAATCGTGAAGAACCATAAAGCAAATACAAAGAATTTATAACTTGTAATCTCAAATGAAAAGGAATTAAGCCTTTAGAGTGACATCACCAACAACACCACGACTTCACAACCAACATCATGATCAACACCATGATTATATAATTCTTCTAAAATTAATAAAATTATGACATAATTTCTAAAAATGTTCTTATTAACTTCTTATTAAAATTACATATCGAACAAAAACAACATGTTCATATGTACAATTATCACTTTCATAATTAAAACATTCATATATGATCAACATTGTTATGTATTCTTCTAAACATGGAGTATCTTAAAATGTTTGTTTTTCATTGCAGTAAATTTCAACGATTCTTAAAAAAAACAATAAAAAATTACAACTAAACCAGCCTTTATAAAGAATACGACATTTTTATAAAGAATAAGACATTTAATCCGAATTTGAAGGTATCGCAACAATCCTAGACATTGTGTAGCATAGTTTAGAACTGTGTTCAGAATATTTATATATAATATGAAACTTCGATTCTTAAAGTCTAAAAGACTGAATATTGGAATATCAGAGGAAACTTAATAATTTTTTCTCGGATTATAACAGACTGAATATTGGATTCTAAGGTAATCTTAACTCTTTCTTCCAATTCTCAGAATCTCCAAGGATATGTTTAGGCAACAACATTGACAGATGTGGTACTAACAGCTTGTATGTTTTCCTGATGGATATTCTTCCTGTGCTGTGTTTAACTGTGCCAGTTTAACGATCACTTTATATCAACTTTTACTTCCGGTGAAAATTGAGTATATCCATACAATTGCACCAGCATATCCATACAATTGCACCAACTTGCGTGGCGGGAAACGAACATAACCCGATATTACAACGAACATAACCCGATATTAAAATCAGAAACTGTCATTGCCATACTTTGCTTGTTCAGACTCAAATTTGAGGACATCACATAGACATAGCGGATGAGCCCTTATACGTTGGGTAGCCATTAATAATTCAGTAGAAACTTCACCATTATCTCTACTCTTAATACGTTTATCTTCTTGATCATTTTCATTCAGATATCCAGGTTTTTGCTGCTGAAGTTGGGATTGGGCGCCAGTAAGAAACAGAGTAGGGGAAGCTGCAGCCGGAATAATATCCTTAATGAATTGCACTGCTTTGAAGATATCTTTTTTCCACACTTGTTTTCTCCGCCACTTCTTCCATTGTTTTCATTTCGTCATGCTATTTACCTTCAACGTAAAGGCATGCTGCATAGATAGCACGCAGGTTTTTCTTCCGCAAACATCCATTCTTTTCCATCAATTCCTTAAGAATAATTTGAGCACGTTCAATAACGTTGTCAGAAGCTTTCAGAGCACAGCCATACTGGCCAATATCGATGAGATGATCGATTACAGTATCCTCAGAGGTGGATCTTTTTTCCTCTTCCCATATTGAACATGTCTCCTTCCACCGAAAATCAGTGCTAATTCTCAAACGAAAACCTTGCCAATGAATCTTTGAAGCTCGATCGATCATATTCCTATTTATTACATGTTTCCATCATCAAAATAATTTTCTTTATCCAAGTCGGCTGACCTAGTAGTCCACACAGTCGCGGCGCCCATAACATTTGTCGGCTGGTTTTGCAACAATTGTAGTCGTTCAATTTCTTCCATGCCTAGTCGGCCTGACTTCGTGGTCCGCACAATCGCGGAGCCCATAACATTTGTAGGCTGGTTTAGCAAGAAATGTAGCCGTTCAGTCATGTATGTTGTTGGGAAGGACAAAGGTGTGTTGTGAATAAACTGTCACTAGGTTCCCTAGCATTGACTTTTAAAAATAATGCGAACTAATTGATGCATGCAAGCAGTTTTTTAAGCTTATAAAAAGTGCCAACGAAGCGATGCTTCAAGTTAACAAGGAGATTGACTTTTAAAATAATGCGAACTAATTGATGCATGCAAGCAGCGCCTTTTTAGCTTATAAAAAAAATTGCCAACGAAGCGATGTTTCAAGTTAACAAGGAGAGATGAATTCCAGTCAAACACTATCGGGCCTCAAGAATTGCACTACATAGTGCATCACGAGGTAGAAAACCTAGCGTTGTCTCATTGACCTATTTACTTGGGTGATAGTGTAGAAGACAATATGAAATCTATAATGTTGGATGGAAAAATGGTGATATGGTTATTAATTTTCAATTTACCAAGCAAATAATATAAGTTGATAAATTTATTAAAACTCTGAGTGGTTCCCCATCTGCCTCCTTATATTGTAGTATCTAATGATGTGTGTGAATAAAGATTTTCCCATCAAATAATGCTCTTAGCATCTTGAAGAAGGGCATACAATTCTTTAGCATGGATAGGGTAGTTCAGACTTGTCCATGAAACTTTTCATAATGATATCATACCATATTACTTCCCAACATCATCATCCGTCCCATAACATATTCACTTGCATCCATCTCCAATTTGAAAGGCTTCTATATGTTAGTTAATTTAATAATTGATGTTTAAATGATATTTTCTTTTGGCTCATCTATAGTTTTTTAATTATTTCCTCACTAGAAATTCTTGCCACTATTTTTTATTGCATGAAGCGGAACAACTACCACTAAAATGATATTATGAACTTCAATAAAGATCATAAATTCATTGAAATTAATAGGAAATGGCCACTCTTGGTCATGGCCTCCTCTTCATGGGTTTTATGTTGAAATCTCATCCACCAATCAACTACTCCAAATACACCAATGACCACTCAGAAAAAATCACATTTCTTAAGGTTAATTGCAAAGTAATGTTTTTTCAAGGTCTCCAACACCTACATGAGATATATTTTAATTGGTACAATGCACATGAAAAATATTAAAACCATAAAGTTGTGTTATGATACTAGAAATTAAAGGTAATTAGAGTTTCATATTTATGAAATTATATTATCTATTTCAATTCCACATTGAAAATGAAAAAAATGTTAGTTTTGTTTACTTGTGTGCAAATTTACCTATAATGCCATCAACTAGAAATCATTTTAAATGCCGATATATTTTTGGTTTGTTATATTATTGTTATCTATCATACATTTTATTATATGTAAATATTTATATAGACACATTAGGGTAAACTTTTCACTCGCACTCTTATTTTTGAAAAAAATATTAAAACTACTAATTAACAAAAAATTACTACTCCAAATAATTACATAGAATTAAAGAGAAATAGAGAGGAAAAATGAATATGTACAAACATTTACTCAAAACATATACATCTATCGAATGATAAATATTGAGAGAGTTTGAGGAATAATGGACTGTAGATTACATGACTTAACTAAAAATAATAATTATAATAATAAACTCCCATTAATTAGTAATAATAAGAATGAAATAATTAATAAAGTGTGTTTATTAAAAAGTTCAATAATTGATTCATTTTAATTAGCTCTATCTTATGATTCTTTTTACACCAACATAGATCCATCTTGACCCCATATCTATCAAGCTTCTAGAGCTATTTATCAAGCTCCAAGATCAATCCAATCTCATGGTGCAAACCTTTAACCCCACCCCTTAAATTTTTCAATTTAAAAATGTTTCCTCAACTTCAAGAAATTTGATCCCTCTAGAATCTTGTTAAATATTGAGTTAAGATGGATCTATGTTTTTTTTTTTTTTTTTTTTTTTTTTTTTTTTTATTTAAAAATATATTAATATTTCTATTAAATATATTAATGTATTATTAAATATTGATAATATAAAATATATTAATATATTATTATTATTTTAATGTGTTATGTTACATCAACATCTCCCCATACTTGCCTATAGAGGTACTCTATGCAATTAAGGATACTCTCTCTAATTTGAATTCTAATTTATCTTTGAATAAAAAAATCAAGGAGATCCAAATTATTTTAAAATAATGAATACACTTGATATCAACAAGTTTCGTACATTCTGGTCCCTGGGATGGCTTTAGAGTTTAAGGAAGGAAAACCCTAGTTCGGGCCTGAAAAACAACTCTACTCACTTGATCTGAATAATCCATTGCGCTAACAAACCCTCACCGCCACGCCGTGACGCAAACCGCCTCCCTTCCTCGACAAAGTTGGAATGTATCTGCAGAGGGGGACCACAACAAATATCACAGCCAATGATCGGGATTAGGGACAAGGGGAAATGGCCATCATTTGAGCTACCACTGCATCGACGTGACCAACTTCTCGCCAGAGAATAAGGACTCAATAAGGAAATGGATGTGGAAGCAAGTATGTCCCATCAAAAAGCACCTCACAGATGGGAGCCTGGAAAATTCATCCCACAAATGGACAAGATGCCGAGATACCTCATAAGTTCAACAAAAGTTGGGAAACACACACAATTTATGAGCGAGCATGCCCTCATTGGCAAATTTATGGGCCTGTGGCCATCTGAACGGGATCTGAAAAGGTGAATAAAGCACTAGTTGAACACCAAAGGGGACTATGTGGTCCAACTCAACTCCAAGGGATTTTTCACAATCATTTTGTACAACCCAAAAGATAGAGACCAAATCTTTGAGAATGGGCCGTATTTCTACAACTCGGCAGGGTTATTCACATGTTTTTGGACGGAGAGATTCAACCCAGACAAGGAAGACTTCAGAATGGCCCCCGTCTGGATCCACCTCTACTCCTTACTAGAAGAGTTCTCACTGGACGAGATTCTCATGGGAAAAGGAAATATAGTGGGCCAATACGTCAAAACCTCAGAAGCTACAAAGTAGAGGAAATACACCTCATATGCCCAAATCTACGTTTACATGAACATCTCCAAGGCCCTAATGGGAGCAGTAACACTGGAATATCAGGACAAAGACTGGCAACAAACACTATACTATGAACACATCCATTTCCGCTACAGAAAATGTCAGGAACATGGTCACCTCTTCAAACATTGCCCTTTGAAAAAGAAAGCTACCAAAGTAGGTGACACCACACAAAGAGATGGCTTCACCACTGTCACGGCCAGAAAGAAAAATCCTACAACGAGGCGGGTAACCTCATGATCAACTCAGGACAGATTCACAAGCTCTCGGAGGGATGCCTCCACCCAACCCCACCCTCTTAATGATGAACATCATCACCTGGACCATTAGAGGACTCAATAGTCGATTCAATCAAAGGATCCTCCGAAACTACATCAAAGCAGAGAACCCATATATTCTAATGTTGCAGGAAATAAAATGTGCAGGGGAAAAGAGGAAACCATCTTCCAACGCATTTGGAGAGGATGTGACTTTATTCTAGCAGACTCCATAGGGGCCTTAAGGGGTCTGGCCATTTTATGTAAGCCTTCCAATGTCTCTTTGAGCAGATATTTTGCTACCATAGGCGCAATAATGGCCCACTTCGAGATCATAGGCTCAAACCAGATGGGGACTATCACAAAGCCCCTTACATGGAAGAAGCCCCTTACATGGAAAGTCTCATTCTCCCAAAAGCAGGGTCAGACCATTGGCCAATTGCCTTCAACATAGAAACAACGAGAACACCCAAATACAAACCCTTTCGGTTTTAGAAAATCTAGATCTCACACCCGGTCTTTCACTAGCTTGCAAACACCTGGTGGGCTTAGACAGAAATAGATCATGGCACAAGCATGTACAAATTTCAGCAACGCCTCAAAAACTTCAAGCCGTCGCTGAAACAAGGTTTGGAGCCCTGCACTCTGCCCCAAGGTGTCTACCTTCTTTTGGCTAGTCACACATAACAAAGTCCTAGCCTAGGAAAACCTCAGCAAAAGAGGCTTCATCGACCCCTCAATATGCATCTTATGCCACTAGCATGAGGAAACCAAAGAGCATCTTTTCCACAGATGTCCCTTCAGTCAGAGGATTTGGGACCAAGGAGCTCAAATAATGCGTCGAGCCAATAAAAAAAGGAGCAGCATCAGTGATACGATTGAAAACTGGGACTCGATCACCTACAACAATACTCTATTGACTCACATCTGGCAACTTCTCCCAGGTTTCATTCTTTGGAAAATATGGAAAGAATGAAACAAAAGAATATTTCATTCCAAAGCCTCCACACCGGACACATCTTGGGAAAAAATAGTTTCACTGGTTAAGGAAACAGTTAGGAGCAAATCTTGGAAAATAGAGGACTCAAAGAGCAATCCAGAAGAGAAACATATACTCCAAAGATGGCAACCCAACCCGATCAATCAAATGACGATGAAAACACCCAAATGTCAGCACAACGGCCCAACCACCTCGACCCATCCCCCAACAGATCTCATTAAAATCAACTTCGATGGGGCCTCGAAAGGAAACCCGAGACCAACAGGATACAGAGCCACACTCAGAAACTCTAATGGGGATAATCTTTGTCTAGTAGCAGGTTACTTGGCGAAAACAACAAATAATGTGGCAGAGCTAACAGGACTCTTGCGAGTCATCCAAACAACAATTGATAGACATTGTCACAAGCTAATCCTGGAGGGAGACTCACAAATCGTCCTTCAACTAATCACCAAGATCCTCCATGGTGTGCAACGTTTGAAAATCTCACCCAGCCGGTGATTCTCAGGGCTGCTAGAGGACTTTAGAAACCTCTTCAGCACCAACCTTAGCATCATACCCTCTGACGTGAAGAGAGATGCAAATAGGGTAGAAGACTGCCGGACAAATGAAGTAGTAACTAAGGAGATAGACCACTTCTACTGGGAAGCGTGCACATATAAAGACTCAGACATCTCAGATCGATGAAAATATTTAGCCAACAAAGATCTCCAACCCCCAGATGGGGTGCCACATCGAGCAAGCAGGACAAATGGCAACGAGTCAGGCAGCGCCATAAATAATGGCCATCGCCTCCCATCCCCTCACCATTAAATATGGGAGGGCACCCGAGCAGTCTTAATGAGATGACTTGTCCTATCATGTGTGTTAAGAGAATGGCACACCAGAGGATTAAGCACTCAACCTTAATGGCCGACACTCTCACAATCACCCTCACCCTTATCAACTGCCTGGATGGTTATGCGATGCATTTGCAAATTCGACCTATGGAGTGCTAGAGCAGGAACAACCTTTCTGTCCATATTGCAACTATATCTCAACTCCTCCACATGCCAAGAGCATGAGGACGGCCTCGTAGAGGCGCGACGTGGTATGCCTACGACTCTTGCAGCAAGGAACAGAAGAAATTTGAGCAAGCGTTGGCTCTAGCATCTGCTCGAACAACCAGGAAACATGGGTGACATATAACGCCACCCATGGCGTACGTGGAGGAGACTACTCGAGACGAACCCATCCAGAATTGTCTAGAATACCTCCTTTTCACCGTCCCAGACAATTGGAATCTCCCCACAGTGTTTGGAAATGAGACCAAACTTCTAGCTCTTGGAACCTCTCAGAGATGTAGGGAAGACAAACGGGCAGACGACTTCACAATCTGCTATGTCAAGGAAGAATTGTTGGGTAGTGGTCACGAGAAAGATAACCCAACCAACAGATCACCTCTAGGGACAACAACTCGGCATAATAGCCAGCCAACAGGCCAACTTAGTAGAGCAAATGCAGAAAAGGAGGGAACCCATGCTCAAGGGCCAAATCCCCTCTCCACTGTTTAGAAGGAATCAGAAGACCAACCTCCACACATCAATCCGGGCTATCTGGAGCTACTCTTCGAAACTCGCAGTATGGTGGATGAGCAAATCTTCAGAGCCATTCGAATCGGCCATCTCCTCGACATGATGTACGTGTGTGTAAGCCTATGTCATTCCAACATGATGGCAAAAGAAGGGTGACGCTGGCAAGTTGACTGGTTAAAGGTCATGTGAATGTTTCTAATTTGCAATTTTCTCTTGTTTCGAACCAAGAATGTAGATCATAGCAATGATAGATGTAGGATGTTAGAGACTGGACTGAATCCATTATGGCTGCGTGTCTTGGTTTCCTCCGAGCAGGACGACAGCCTGGTAAACTTTTGTTTGTTTGAAAACAGGTGGCATCGTAAGGCCAACTGTCTCTGTTTCCTTTTTGTAGGCGGGATAATTGGCGTCACTACAAGACTTTGTAAACATGCAATTATAATATAAATAGGATCCTCCCGTTTTTTACTTAAAAAATAAAAAAAAACATGTTTCCTACATTTAATAGCATAAATACATTTTGTATATTCTATAAAAAGTCATATGACACCAAATATCTATTAACAAATACTTATTAATATGGTTAGCACTATAATAATCATACTTCATCATATGTTATAAT
>SNQJ01S0037790.1:36630-48678 GCA_010110895.2 Picea sitchensis
AAAGGAAGGACCTGGCAATTTCTCTGGTGGATGTAGCCCACACTGGGTGAACCACGTAAATCTATGTCTCTCTTGTATTGTGTGTCTTTTGTGTTTTTGTTTCTCCATTTGTCTTATTTTATTGCTCCACGGTCCTGTTTTCTAACACAACAAACACTGGACTATGAACACATCCCTTTCCGCTACAGAAAATGTCACGAACATGGTCACCTCTTCAGATATTGCCCTCTGAAAAAGTAAGCTACCAAAGTAGGTGACACCACACAGCGAGATGGCTTCACCACTATCACGGCTAGAAAGAAAAATCCTATGAGGAGGTGGGTAACCTCATGATCAACTCAGGACAGATTCACAAGCTCTCAGAGGGATACCTCCACCCAACCCCACCTTCTTAATGATGAAGATCATCACCTGGAACATTAGAGGACTCAATAGTCGATTCTATCAAAGGATCCTCTGAAACTGCATCAAAGCAGAGAACCCACATATTCTAATGCTACAGGAAACAAAATGTGCAGGGGAAAAGATGAAAGCATCTTCCAACGCATTTGGAGAGGATGTGACTTTATTCTAGCAGACTCCATAGGGGCCTTAGGGGGTATGGCCATTTTATGGAAGCCTTGCAATGTCTCTTTGAGCAGATCTTTTTCTACCATAGGCACAATAATGGCCCACTTCTAGATCATAGGCTCAAACCAGATGGGGACTATCACAAATGTTTAGGGACTCGAAAGTCAACAGGAAAAAGAAAAACTTCAGGAACGACTAATTTTCATCAAAACCTTGCTGACCACTTCCAATTAGATCTTAGGAGGAAATTTTAACATGATATTGTCGCTTGAAGAAAAAATAGGAGGGAGAAAATGACTCGAACAAGATAGACTTGAGTTCAAAACCCCCATTGACCAGTTAAAGCTAGTAGACGTTGAAAATAGCTATGGCACCTTCACCTGGTCCAACTGTAGATCAGGAAATTAGCATATTGCTTGTCGTCTAGATCGTTTCCTCGTGGCTGAAGAACTCATGGAAGAATCCCCTTACATGGAAAGTCTCATTCTCCGAAAAGTAGGGTCAGACCATTGCCCAATTGCCTTCAACATAGAAATAGGGGGAACACCCAAATACAAACCCTTTAGGTTTTAGAAATTCTAGCTCTCACACCCGGACTTTCACTAACTTGCAAAGACCTGGTAGGCTCAGGCAGAAATAGATCATGGCACAAGCATGTACAAATTTTAGCAACGCCTCAAGAACTTCAAGCAGTCGCTGAAACAAGGTTTGGAGCCGTGCACTCTGCCCCAAGGTGTCTACCTTCCCCTGGCTAGTCACACATAACAGAGTCCTAGCCTAGGAAAACCTCAGGAAAAGAGGCTTCATCGACCCCTCAATATGCATCTTATGCCACTAGCATGAGGAAACCAAAGAGCATCTTTTCCACAGATGTCCCTTCAGTCAGAGGATTTGGGACCAAGGAGCTCAAATAATGTGTCGAGCCAATAAAAAAAGGAGCAACATCAGTGATACGATTGAAAATTGTGAGTCAATCACCTAGAACAATCCTCTATTGACTCACATCTTGCAACTTCTCCCAGGATTCATTCTTTGGCAAATATGGAAAGAATGAAACAAAAGAATATTTCATTCCAAAGCCTCCACCCCGGACACATCTTGGGAAAAAATAGCCAAATCCCCTCTCCACTGTTTAGAAGGAATCGAAAGACTAACCTCCACACATCAATCCAGGCTATCTGGAGCTACTCTTCGAAACTCGCAGTATGGTGGACGACCAAATCTTCAGAGCCATTCGAATCGGCCATCTCCTCGACATGATGTACGTGCGTGCAAGCCTATGTCATTCCAACAGGATGGCAAAAGAAGGGTGACGCTGGCAAGTTGATTGGTTAAAAGGTCATGTGAATGTTTCTAATTTGCAATTTTCTCTTGTTTCGAACCAGGACTGTAAATCATAGCAAGGCTAGATGTAGGATGTTAGAGACTCGACTGAATCCATTATGGCTGCGTGTCCTGGTTTCCTCCGAGCAGGACGACAGCCTGGTAAACTTTTGTTTGTTTGAAAACAGGTGGCATCGTAAGGCCAAATGTCTCGGTTTCGTTTTTGTAGGCGGGACAGTTGGCGTCACTACAAGACTTTGTAAACGTGCAATTGTAATATATACAGGATCCTCCCCCTTTTTACTTAAAAAAACAAAAAAAACATGTTTCCTACATTTAATAGCATAAATACATTTTGTATATTCTATAAAAAGTCATATGACACCAAATATCTATTAACAAATACTTATTAATATGGTTAGCACTATAATAATCATACTTCATCATATGTTATAATCTATAATACTACTAAGAATTTATAACTTCCTATGATTATTAAATCTATTTTTTTTTTTAATAATATAAATATTAACACCACCTTTTATTCTTTCATAATACCTTTTCAATGTTAACAATAACGTTATAATTTATTTGATTAACTCTTTTTATATATATATATCAATATGGGTATGACTTTTAATACTATAAGACTAACGTCATGATTATTAAATCTAATAAGATACCTTATGATACCTTATTATATGACAACAACATCTCGGAGCAAGTGACTTCATACAAATATCTTGGAATTGATATTCACCACAAGCTGAATTGGAATAATAGCGTTGAGAAAATGATTATTGGGGGATGGAAAACTTATTATGGGCTTGAAAACAATTCTAAACTAGCGTAAGTTTGTGTTTGAGAGCCCGAGACTTGTGAAGATGTGTTATTCATTATGGATGTGAAGTGTGGAGATGTAGTATCTCTCGTGAAGTGTGGAGATGTAGTATCTCTCATGAATCGTGAAGAACCATAAAAAAAATACAAAAGAATTTTATAACTTGTAATCTCAAAATGAAAAGAATTAAACCCTTAGAGTGACATCACCAACAACACCTGACTTCATAACCAACATCATGATCAACACCATGATTATATAATTCTTCTAAAATTAATAAAATTATGACATAATTTCTAAGGATATTCTTATTAAAATTACATATCGAACAAAAACAACATGTTCATATGTACAATTAACACTTTCATAATTAAAACATTCATATATGTTCAACATTGTTATGTAATCTTCTAAAACATGGAGTATCTTAAAATGTTTGTTTTTCATTGCGGTAAATTTCAACGATTCTTTAAAAAAAAAAAAAAACAATAAAAAAATTACGAACCAAACTAGCCTTTATAAAGAATACGACATCTTTATAGAGAATAACACATCTAATCCGAATTTGAAGGCATCGCAACAATCATAGACATTGCGTAGCATAGTTTAGAACTGTGTTCAGAATATTTATATATAATATGAAACTTCGATTCTTAAAGTGTAAAAGACTGAATATTGGAATATAACAGGAAACTTGGTCATTTTTTCTTGTTAAGGAAAATACCTAATTACAGCCTTAACTAGTTATTTAGATAATTTACTGTTACAGGAGTTGGTAACGTCTTGTAACCATATTGTAACCATATTGTGTAACAGTACATGTTCATATTAATAGAATACACATCAATAGTATAGTATGTTGCATCAAATTTGTCTCTACTTAATCTTTTCATGGTATCAGAGCGGGTCTGGGCCTCACTCCATCACTGGAGGGCCCAGAGACCCAGGGTTATGAATGTATTTTCGTTTAAGAAAAGAGAATTCGATTTTGAAACCACTGCTATGCAGGGAAGTCAATGATGAAGAACCTTTCTTCAGTTCGGTTGAAAATTCGTGTAGTCGAAATATGTACTCGAATCTACAGTCGAAGTATGCCATTGATTGCAAGGCAGGTGTTATGGAGCCGACTGCTATTTGGTTCACCACCACCGCGATTTGAGATCAGTCAAGACTGCAGTAGAGCCGAGCCGTCCCGTCCCGTCCGCATGTATGGAAGCAGTAGAGCCGAGTCCAGCAGTCAGAGTGTATGGAAGCAAGGAACCTCGCGTGCAAGAATCGAGGGAGGTTTTGTTGGACGCTTGTGGAAACTAGGCTTAGAAAAAGAGCAACGGAAGCTTTTGTGAAACACTGGCCCGGTGAGCATGCAATATAGGGAGTCCTCACAAATGCACTGGAGAATCTCAGCCGCGAACCAGAATAAGTAAAGTATTTATTATAATTTTATTACACGTTTTAAAATGCTTCAAAAGCTGACACAGATTTTCCACATAAGAACGTGAGTTTTATTTTCAGTTTCAGCCATCATAAAGATTTAAAAAATAAAGTGTTTTATTTGAATTATAAAAGAGGAGTATTTTAGTTGAAGAAAAGGCTAGTCATTGAGGAAAGGCAAGAAAGGATTTGTCATTAAAAAAGATTTGTCATTAAGGATTGAGTTTTTAAAAAGAAAGAAGAAGGCATTGAGAATGGAATGGACTATTTCATGTGATATAAATAACATTATGGCTTTGGTGATATAAGAAAATATTTGTGTCTTGGAAGAATGTATTGAATTTTATTGAGTCTAGTTAACTCAATATTGGTATAGTTATTTTGTTAGAATTCGGGACTCTAACAAATGAAAAGAGAATAAGGAAATCCAAGAGAAGGTAAATTCAAGAGAAAAAAAGATGTTAAGCATGGTGATGAGATTTATGGTTGATTTATTTTGGCATTTCTAAAGAGAGTTGCAAAGAGAAGCATATTCCAGCTATACTTTTCCGCATTATTGAGCAGTAAAAACTTGTCCCAAAGAAGAAGATGGGCAGAGACATGCAACAAAATATAATTAAAATTTTGGTTTTTTCATTCATCAGTAAACACATAAGAAATGAATTGTTGTAATTTGAGGGGTGCATGTTCGGTTGTACCCGACACTCCCGTTAGACCCTCCAGTAAGTTTTTTGGTCTAAGTTTTTTGGTCCCATTTGTAAGAAGTTGTGAGCTTTGCTATAGGTAAGCTTTGTTCCCCATGTTCAGTAAGCCCTGAATCAGGCCTACATAGGTCAATATGTGATCATGTAGCATGTATCATTGGTTTCGAGCAACATGAAGCGTTGGCCATGATACATCACAACTATCCCTCGTTTCGAGCAGCTTGAGGCGCTGGCCAGAAGGAATGTGGTATAAAGTCCACTTTGATAAAGGTATGTGGTATGAAGTCCACTTTGGTAAAGGAATGTGGTATTAAGTCCACTTTGGTAGATACAAGGGTGTCTACTCGTATGCTAACTTGATGATTGTATCGGAGAATTTGAATCTTCGATTAATAGGGGAAATGTGAGATATTAATCTCAGAGTCAGGACCAAGTTTTGTTTAAGGGGGAGTGTGAAGTCTATTGCATTTTTGCATTGGATGCTGGTGATAGGAAAAATTGCATTGGTGATAGTGATAGTTTTTCCCGGATGTAATTAAGGAGGAGTGTTAAGGAAAATACCTAATTACATCCTTAACTAGTTATTTAGATAGTTTACCGTTACAGGAGTTGGTAACGTCTTGTAACCATATTGTAACCATATTGTGTAACAGTACATGTTCATATTAATAGAATACACATCAATAGTGTAGTGTGTTGCATCAAATCTGTCTCTACTTAATCTTTTCACTTGTGACCTCTTAAGAGGAAACACATGTTCTTAACCATTAGGCCCACTCACACTGTCAATCTCATGGAGCGCCTTTCAGCTAAATGCTTGGTTCTCGCCCGAGGTCATATGTCAAAAAAAATAAAAAGACTAGCTTTGTGGTTTAGGTCAGAGGAAAAAGTAACTTAGTTTAAGCACCCAGCGGGTTTTGTTGGATCCTACACACAAGAGATAAAGGGGCATGTGTGCGTCAGAGAAGGATCCAGCAGGGATCCGAGAGCCATTTCGGCTCCTGTGAATGATCCTAGACCGGGAGCGTGTTTGCATCACATCTCTTCCAACCTTTGAGGTATTTATTTTACCTGCATACAGTCACCTGCGCACCGGTTATTGTGATTAGACAAAGGCGTCGATGAAGGCGGAGATGTTGAAATAGATTATCGTGATGTGGCTTTGCAGATGCTTAAACCTAAAATAAAAGTGTTTTTATGTTGTTAGATGATATATGTAAATAAAAGCGTTTGCAACGTTAAGCACTTCAAATGATTAGTAAAAATAAGATATGTTTTGAGGCCTTATACTCAACCTGTCGGTAACCTTAACTAGCATTATATTAAAAAGCTTATGCTTGCCAACACTATTGATGGCCTTGTCACTGCCAGAATCGTCAAGAACATGGTGTTTGCAAGTTGCCTAGTTGTCGTTTGGAATTTGCATGTAGATTAAGTGTTAAGAAAACCATTGCTTCCACCTGGCCTAGCTCTTCCTATATCTTTTATTATTATTTTGTACAGTTGGTACTATTGTGATGATCAAATAATGGTTGTGTAAAGAGGTTTTTGTGTATAGATGTTTATGTTTCCATCCAAACAGTTGTCCTAAGCTCCAACCTGTGCATACTAAGGAAATATTTTCCCAAATCCAATATGTTTTCGACCAATCCAATAAAAATTAGTCCTTCATTGAACAAAAACATACACAACTAGGGGAGGGACTAGTTGCTACTCAACTTTTCCTTGTTCTTTTTAACAGAAACATCTCAAAAGACTAACTTATTAGATATGTCTCTAATCATTATGATCTCATTAATGTAAATTGTCTCCATGACTCTTACAATTGGTGAGTATTGATGATAGAGATAAACGAGAATGGATTGCCATAGTCATGATAAGCTACACTAAATGAAATTGGACACTGAGTCCGAATCGGAACCGGAACTACTACTAGTGTCTGAGCGTCCGAAACTGATGTGGCTAAAGTCTGACATCAAATCGCCTACGTCTTCTGTCTCTGTTGCTGCATAATCTGAGTCTTCTGTTACTCTACTTTTAATTCTATTAACGCTAGTCTTGATCTTCATCTTATCTCTAGCTTTGTCTCCATCGCTTAATCTCATCTCTGCTGTTTGACCTCCTATCATCCAGACCAGCTTTGCTTCCGTTTGAGCTTTGCGTCGTAGGAAGTACATAATTTTGTGCAGTAAACCCGTCCTTCTTTTTCCACTGGAAAAACCGCGTGAATTGTCATTAATTTTGGCTCGAAGGAACGGTGGTGGACTCAAGGGTGGAATGATCTCATGATCATACAATTCCTCCTTTATAAAACAACTGCCCACCGTCTTAGGCTTGCCTGGCTCGGTTTCCCAATTGAAAGGGATTCTTCCGAGAGCTCTCTGTAGTAAATGCGTGAGGAATACCCGGTTGCTTCTTCTCGGCTTAGAAGTCGATGGAGAAAACTACCAGTCTCTTCTCTCATTTCTAGTTCTAACTGAAGATCCTCATGGTTTTCTTGAAAACAAGGCGATACTAGTGGCATCTGCATTGTCAGGACTGAGATATACACAGAGAGTGTATATTGTTGATGATAAGTAGTTTATGCAGAAAGCTCAAGTGTTGTGAATGGAATGGATACAACATCTGTGTTATATAAGGATAAGGGAAGGAATACAGACGTGTTTTAGGGAGTGTGTAAATTAATGAAGGATTAATTAACAACCAATCATTATCAATATCAGCAGAAGAATATCTGATAGCATCTAAGGACGAGATATGTATGCACTAACGACGGCTCAGGAAATGGGTTTGAGGTGTGGAGACACCCTACCACGTCATCATATGATTTTCAACTGTTACGGTATGACCGATCATTCTTTCGTCTTTATCGCCTCTCTCCCATTGACTTGTGCAGATAACTAGTTATGAATTAATTTTTTTAAGAAAGAAACTGGTCGACCTATACTACTACCAGAAAGCACGCTGCATGCATGTGCAGGTCCCGCGTGAACTACCAAGCTTATTATGTTATAAGCAAATCAAAACCAATGCGTACTTGATAAGCACATATAATTTTTAAGTTTAGTTTTGATGTCTCATCTTGCTTATACTGCAAAAGTGTTGGGGAGCGGAGCACATAAAACGCAACAACAAATTACATAAACTAAATAGCTGAACAGTAAACAGAAAAACACAAACACACAGAATGTACTTGGTAAAACTCTGACGATTTGTCAAGGAAGTCTCCACGGAGAAGGGAATCGATCAATTTTAATGCTAAATAGGAAGATTACAGATGTCCAGGGAATTGATCAATTTTCAATTTTATTGCTAAACAGGAAGATTATAAATGCCGAGGAGCCAGCTTACAATCCTTTTCACCAATCTGCCTCTATGGCCTACAGATTTATAATCAGTGCTTCCACCCACTAAACTAAGATTAAAACCGCCAGATCCAAAAAGTGGGGTAAATTAGTTGCAATCTGGCTTCAATCGTGCACAAAATCTGTCAACGGTTGTCATCCAAGCGCCACCTTGACAACAATGTCGCACAATTTTCTTGTGTATGGACCTTTTCCAGAGCCACTCACCTTCATTAAGAACCTGTCTTACAAAATGGTAATAAGCTGGATTTCTAGCAAAATGAATAGCACTTTGACTATCGCATAATACTTTCAACTTGTCCTGCATCCTTCCAAACTCATGCCCAACAAACTCTTTAACAAGATTGTCTCCTTGCATGTGAGACAACTATATATTCTGTCTCCGTAGTGGATAAAACAACTATGTTTTGAAGCTTTGACATCCAACTAACAGGTCCTCTTGCAAGAGTAAAGACATAACTAGAAGTGGATCTTCACTTGTCCAAATCACTTGCAAAATCTGAATCAACATAACCATAGAATAAATCACTCAACCATTATAGGTGATACAATAATCACTTGTGCCTACCCATTTCATTGTTGCCCAATGCTCTTGACATGGATTTTCCATGTATCTATTGAAAACACTAGTTGCATGTGAAATATCCAATCTTGTACTTACCATCACATACATCAAACTTCGTAGTGCATTGGCATAAGGTGCATATTGTTAGAATTGTCAATGCGGAAACACAATTCACATATGATAAATAACAATCACACACAAATAATAGACACAGGGATTTCACGTGGTCCACCCAAACGTTGGGCTACGTCCACCAAGCATAGGCATCGGTTCTTTTATTATTCGGATTATGCAGATTACATAAGATTTGCAAGTCTCTCATACACTCAGTCTCTCACAGTTCGTTTTGCCTCTACGGGCTTACATCTCACAATTCGTTTTGCATCTACGGGCTTACATGAATTTATACATTCACACATGAAACTGAATATTAAATGCAATCCCTATCCATAATCTAACTTGGTCTACTTGGTTGTAACCAACGCAGAATAATAGGATCCATAATCTGTTTTTGGTAATTGGTTGTCACCAAATCCCAACAATCTCCATTGTTGACAACAATTAACCTGATACCTTACTTCTTTCTTTTGTTCATCACCTTTGTTGCAAGCCAAGAGAAGCCAAACACCACTGCAGCTTCTCTAGTAAAACTGGTTTCATGATCTCGCATGTGTCACTTGCACGAATTTGGATTTTTTGAGGGGTCACTCCACCTCCAACATGTCGTCCACAACTGTGTTGTGAAACATATTTAGTGATAGGTCTCCTCCTATCCAAAACACCGATAAAATATACATTACAGTTATCAGAAACCATCTTAGTGTAACCATTATAGGTGACATTTGTTTTTCTCATACGCTGAAGCACCCATTTCACTGCAACTCCTGAATCTATCACGTTTCTGACAACATCATTAGCATGTGAAACATCTGGTCTTAACCATTTTATCGCATACAACAGACCTCCTACTGAACTTACACGAGACATAACCTTTTCTTCTTTATAGACATGCCCTATACTTGAAGAAAACTTATAATGGAAAGCAAGAGGGATAAAAACCAGTTTTACAATGTTCATACTGAACTCCAACCACAGCTTACCATTACCATCTCTGTATACTTCCATGTCCACAACTTGTTTTGTTGCTCCTTGATCCCTCATGTGAATTGTCCTGTCCACTTGAGTCATTTTCTTACTGATTTTATCCATGCTTCGGCTTGCATCGAGCATATCATTAGCAAAGAACATTAAGATTATGAATGTACTATAAACCGTATAGTCATTCATACCCTTTGAAATTTTTTGACTCACTATGAAGGATTCAAACATCTTGTATATTTGCCTGGGTACTAATAGGCCATACAATGAATTACCTAGCATGCAAACAAATTTACCATTGCGATCTTGAATCAACCCTTTTGGTTGTTTCATACATGCAATATCTTCGTCAATGATGACCTTGTGAGAAGTAGGATCCCACACACAACATCCCTTTATACCATCATCATAACTTGCAGAGATATAAAACAAGTAGGAATTCAGAAACAAAGATTTTAAGTCTGAAACTGATTTACCTCTTACCAATACCTGTAATTCTTTCTTGCTCTTATGACATTGATGCTTCTGCCATAAACAAGAAGATACATCTGTCACTTTAGATGCCACTTTAGTACTGCCTTCTAGCTTATAAAGGTTATCAACCTTTGTTGCCTTCATCACTACTAAATTCCCTTTCGACACTGTGAGAGCTCCACCTTGACCTGTATACTTATATCCACAAGAATCCAACACTCCTAATAAAATCAAATTTGATTTAAGCTCAGGTACATATCTAGCATCCGTTAATTCCCTAACAATACCATCAAACATCCTGATTCTAAAACTGCCAACCCCAATAGTTTTACATGGAATACCATTTCCCTAAACACTACACCCTCATCAACAGATTGGTAAGAAAATAACCAATTTCTATGTGAGAAAATGTGGTGGGAAGCACTTGAATCTAACTGCCATTCTTCCTGATATTGTAAAATACTAGAAATGGATAAAACATGATCAATTATACCTGAATTTGTTACAGTCAAATTTGCTTCCTTCGTAGAGTTTTCCTCATATTCCTTTCTCTTCCAGCAATCTTTCTTGAGATGTCATGTTTTGCCACAGTGCCAACATTTTTCTTTAACCTTTCTTTGTCTTGACTTAGATCAGAAAGAAATTTTGCCATTCTTCTCTATGGTTCGACCTCTAATCAACATCGCCTCTGAAGTTGGGGTTTCTTTACTAGATTTTCTCCTCATCTCCTCAGCCAACAAAGCTCCCACAATAGAATCATAATCTAAAACTTTTGTTGAGCTAAAGCTAATGGAGGTAACTAGATTATCCCAAGATTCAGGCAACAAACACAATAGTTTAATAGCCTTATCCTCATCTTCGAAATTAACTTCCATACTAGTCAATTGAACTATAAGGGTATCGAAGGTAGTTAAATGGAGAACGACTTTTGTACCTTCTTTCATCCGCAAACTATACAATTGTCTCTTCAAGTAGATTCTACTTGTCAAGGACTTCGTCATGTATAGACCTTCCAACTTGCTCCACTAACCGACTGTTGTCTTCTCCGAGACAATATTGAACAGAACATCGTCAACCAAACATAGGCGTATGGCACTCAGTGCTCTTGCATCCATCTCATCCTAGTCATCGTCTGTTATGGATGTGGGTTGCTTTTCTTTTCCCAAAAGCGCCTTCAACACGCCTTGTTGTACGAGCAGATCGTGCATCTTGAGCTTCCAGAGCTCAAAGTTGTTTTTACCGCTGAAATTTTCAATTTCAAACTTCGAACTCTACATCTTATCCATTAGCTCAAAAAATCTCCCAATATCCACGGCTTATAAAACCCAAAGCCCAAATTACTACTTATAAAAAAAATCCTTTTAAATGTGGAAGAGTAATAAATAAGGTTAAATATAGATCCTTAATAAAAAAAGGTTAAAGAATAACCACAAAAGGTTTAAAATAATAAAACTTTATATTTCATAAAACCTTTTATATCCACTTTTTAATCTTTTAACCTTTTTTTGACTTCAAAACATTCACGTGATCCACCTACAAAAAATTACTCCTTCCCATATTATATTAAATTCCAAATATACCAGTCCCCGAGGTGTAGGACAGTTGGTGACGGAGTGTGTTGTTAAGTCACTCCGTGATGTTAAAGTCACCGGTTCGAAACCTGTGGGGACAAAAAAT